>JBDJHY010905471.1:2580-14795 GCA_039654485.1 Withania somnifera
GTTTTCTAGGTTGTTACTGTGTACTCAGATTGATTTTTCATCCCCTTCCCATTATTTCCCTAATTAGTGCTCGGTGTAATACACCACCTGTGACCTAGTACTAGCCTTGTGACGGTTGTAGTTTGACTCTGGAAGTAGTAGAATGCTTATGCGTGGGTTGGGTTTTGGGTTTTTCCCTCGAGTTTGGGCTCGTATATTGTGTTTCTAGTTGTAGCTTAGTTGAGCCTATGTAGGGCATAGCTTAGCCACAGATATTATTGTGTTGTTACTTTCATGCTGCGAGAGAGCCAGAGGCGTTCTAAGAGTGTATTTGGGGCTGGGGCCCTTATCACCATTCACCATTTTGATTAGTGAATCATGAAGGATGGTTGCTTATAATAATAATAAAAATGATATAAATTGTAATAAAGTAGAAATTTTTTATCATAATATAAGTTGATGGATCTTTTACTCACTTTAGACTTGATTGAGTACCGAGCACCCAGTACTACCCTTTCCCCTAATTTAGACTAGGTTTCACGCCCTAGCACTAGGTACTACCACTTACTACTTATGCTAGGACTTGAGTCCAACTTAGTGTGGTAGTGACTACAACTGCTGGCACTTGAGTTCGTCTTCATGCATTAGTGAGTACAACTTTTATATACTTATAACACATATTGATATGGAAACTATGTGGATACTGTTATATCAAGGACCTTAGTAATACTGTTATGTTATGGCGCGGAGAGCCCTGAGCTGCCGAGATTACAGCTTAATGAGACTATTGTTCGAAGGCATTATATACCAGATTACAAGACTCTTTGAGGCTCCGTGGTCTTGGGATATGATATTGTGGTGACATTAGAGTTATTTGCATAACGGAATACTTATATGAACCTTGCCTTTGGGATACGACGGCAAGAGGAGGGGTATAGGTTGGAGCAGGGATATACGTTATTTAGCCTTTCTATTGGTCCTTCCTTTTAGGCCTACAAGTACCGATGAGGAGGAACATATACAGTACATTGTATCGTTGCTTTACTTTTCAAAACTTATTTGCTTTAGTGTACCCCTGGTTGTATGGGTAGCTTATGTGTGAGTGTGATTTTTTGCATGCTTCCATTCTTTTGGGGGATTTGGCAGTGTTAATTTACTTACTGTATTTACTGCTTTTCTTGTTTTAGACTTTACTATCGGATCTTCCTTGCTATATGGAATACTTGTGTGTGGTGTTATTTGTTTATTCCTCTCTTTCTTGCATCTTGAGATTATCGGTATACCATCCATGACC
This sequence comes from Withania somnifera, assembly GCA_039654485.1. NCBI lineage: Eukaryota > Viridiplantae > Streptophyta > Magnoliopsida > Solanales > Solanaceae > Withania > Withania somnifera. The sequence goes on from JBDJHY010905471.1 coordinate 3,854, forward strand.
TTTTATCGCCTGTGCTACCTATTTTCTTGCTAGTACTATTATAATTTCTGTATGGCTATAAGGACCCTGGTCATGTTCTATGCCTTAGCCAGCAATGTCATGCTCTATCTGTCATCCATGCTTCTTATCTGGGTAGTTAGCTTCCATGTTATATTATTTGCTTCTGCGACCTTACTTTCTTTTATTCCTATTATTTACTGCTCTTATGTTATTTATTTTCCTAATAGGCCTTCAAAGACTACTGGGTAATTATTTCTTTGGTGACTAGTACTTATATTGCACTTGTGTTCCGCTGGTGCAGAATCAACCACTAGAACCTGACGTTGATTTATGGGTTGCCATTCGTGCTTCATTGCTATTGACTTTAGATATATAGGGTGAGCTTTGGCCTCCAATTGTTCTTTCCCTCTTCAGCTTGTATTTTTTCTCTTTTTATAGTCAGAGATAGGCTTGTAGTATAAACTTGTACTGTGGCTCTGCATTTATATACATTGATACCAGGTCTTGGGAATTTTTTTTGGTTATATCTCCATTTTTTATACCTTGTTTATTGATACTTGTCCATTCTGTTATTGGTATACTGGCCCTGTGCTTTGGCTTTGATCTAGGGTTGGTTCTCCTACTGGTTAGATAGTAGGTGCCATTCTGTTCTGAGAAAATTGGGTCGTGATAGCTTGGTATCAGAGCCTTATGTTTCACCTAATGTCAATGTTTAGAGTGAATGTCTAGTAGAGTCCTGTGAATCAGCATGAAGATATCCGTGACTTATCTTCGGCAGGTTATGGTGACATGTAGGAACGTGACTCTCTTTTTGAATCTTGTGTTGTATGTATATCCTAGGTTAGTTCTCGAAAAATCTCATTTATTATGTTTATTCTTCAATAGATGACGGAGATCCTCTACCACAGATATCGGACTCTGACCCAGCTGCTTAGGATATAGCTTCAATTCCTACAACAGTGCACGGGGGGGGGGTGACAATTTCAATTTCGACTCCAGAGATCGGGCAGTGCCTATAGCACAGTTCCAGCACCTATTCAACTTTCTACTTTAGATATCTATACTATTAGCTGGCAGTTACTCAGTAGTTATGGGGTTCCTCCTACTGACGGGGCACAGACGTCCACTAAGGGGAAGCCTTGGGTTCACTACTTCAAGTGTATGGCTTGCAACTACAGTACCTTCTCCAGATCCACTAGTTCATCCAGTTCTGCCACTTCATCCATCAGGATCTCCTATTTTGGCTCAGGTGTTGCCTATTCCAATTGTTGCACCTATTGTTACACCGCAGCAAGCAAATGTAAGATTCAAAGCAAAAGCTTCTGACTAGATTTTTGAGATTGGATTCCCCTCAGTTCACTAGAATTCCAGAAGACGATGCTCATGATTTTATTATTGAGTGTGAGGACAGGTTTAGAAACCTCGATATTCTAGAGACTCGTTAACTAGCCTACACCACCAATCAGATGCGTGGTGGGGCTAAGAAGTAGTGGAGAGCTTTCACAGTTTATAGGCTATCTGGGTCATCTCAAGCGACCTGAAGTGAGTTCCTTGAGATAGTTATGAGCAAGTTTGTGTACAAGGTTGAGCGAGAGTGCCTTAGGGATGAACAAGTTTGTGTACAAGGTTGAGCGAGAGTGCCTTAGTGAGGAGTTTAGACAGCTACATTAGGGACCGATGTCAGTATCTGAGTATGAGTCCCGATTTCACCAGTTTTTGCCTACTGAATAAGAGAGAGTTGGTAGATTTGACTTTGGTTTGAGGGACAGACTTTGTGAGGTAGTGGCATTGTTGGTTTCAAATGGCTGACAATTTCAAATAGTAGTAAACCATGTCTCAATCATGATTAGTATTAGCGCAACATAAAGAGGAAGAGACAGTAGGGCAGTTATAGTGTGTCCCATTATCTGGGCCATGGTAAGCAGCAGTATGTGCAGCGTCAGTCTAGCAGGCTGGTTTAGGAATTACTTTAGATTTCAGGGAATCCCCAACAGAGTTACCGTGCACCTTCCACCTTGAAGTTTTCACAAGGTTTTAGGTTTTCCAACCGTGGTAGACAGTGTGGTTCTGGTCATGGTTCCTGTCGGGGTAGGCCATCAATGCCATGCTTTGAGTGTGGGGCTGTTGTTCTATTTTCTAAGGAATCTACCCAATGGGGTAGTCTTCAACCTGGTTCGTAATTTGCTCAGCCGTTGAGATTAGTGCCATCACTATCTAGAGGTGGGGCACATGGTGGTTCTAGTGATGGAGGTCAGTATGGTAGGGTCTATGACCATAGTGGTCGTCGTCCGAGTAGTGATTGCCAATTGTATGCTATAGCAGGTAGGCTAGAGGCAGAGGCTTCAGATGTCGTGATTATAGGTACGATTTATATGTGTTCTAGATCTACATCAGCTTTGTTTGAACCTAGATCTACTTGTTCGTATGTTTTAACTAATTTTACACCTAGATTGGAGTTGTCTAGATAAATGTTATCTTTGCCTATACTTGTTTCTACCCCAGTAGTGGTTTTTCTAATAGTGGACTTATTTATCAGATCTTGTTTGGCTTCTATGGGTAGAGTGGATACTTTGGCTAACTTGTTGTTGCTAGATATGGTTGATTTCAACTTTATACTAGGCATGGACTTGTTATCCCCTCATCATGTGGTTTTAGATTGTTATTCCAAGATTGTTACCTTAGTCGTTCGTGGTTCATCTCCATTTGTGTGGCAAAATTCTATTAATTGCGCATCGATAGGGATTATATCCTTCCTTTAGGCTAGGAGGTTAGTGATGAGTGGATGTTTGTCTTACTTATCTTACGTTTTGTGATGTTCAAGCCAAAAATCTTACTTTGGATTCAATTCCAATAGTTTTTCAGTTCTTAGATATGTTTCTGACTGACCTACTAGGCCTTCTACTTGAGTGGGATATTGATTCTTCCATTGAGTTGGAGTCATGCACCAAGCCTCTTTTGATTACTTCTTACCATATGGATCTTACAAAGTTGAGAGAGATGAAGGTTCATCTCCAGGATTTTTTAGATAAGGGGTTTATTCGTTTGAGTATATCTCCGTGGGGTGCGCCAGTTTTGTTTGATAAGAAAAAGAATGGTTCATTGAGGATGTGTATTGATTACCGCTAGCTAAATAGGGTGATAGTTAAGAATAGGTATCTGATGCCAAGTATTGATGATTTATTCAACTTGCTTCAGGGGGTGGAGGTGTTTTCTAGGATATACTTGAGGTTAAGATATCATCAGTTGAGGATTCGGTCAAAGGACATCCCGAAAACAGTGTTCAGGACTTGTTACAGCCATTATGAGTTTCTGGTATTGTCTTTCAAACTAACCAATGCCCCCAAAAACATTTATGGACCTATTACATAGGGTTTTTAAGACCTACTTAGATTCATTTGTCATTGTGTTCATCGATGATATTTTGGTGTATTCGCAGAGCATATCTGAGCATGAGCAGCACTTGAGATTGATACTACAAACATTGAGAGAGCACCGACTTTATGCCAAGTTCTCGATGTGTGAGTTTTTATTAAATTCTGAAGCGTTTCTAGGGCATGTGGTTTCTAAGGATGGGATTGTGGTTGACCCAACGAAGATTCAGGCAGTGTGAGATTGGCCGAGACCGACATCTCCTTCTGAGGTTTAGAGCTTTATTGGGCTGGCAGGCTACTATATACAATTTGTTGAGGGATTCTTATCGATTGTGGTGCCTTTGACCAGGTTGACTAGGAAAGATGTAGCATTCTAGTGGTCTAAGGATTATGAGTTTAGCTTTACGACGCCCAAGGAGTTATTGACTTCACACCACTTTTGACTTTTCCAGTTGACGATCAAGGCTTATATGTGTATTGTGACACTTATGGTATTGGTTTAGGTTGCATTTTGATTATCAGGGTCGAGTTATTTCTTATACATTAAGGAAGATGATTCACAATCATAACTAACCCACCCATAACTTAGAGGCATTACCTATATGGTGTCTAGTGTGAGATCTATACTGACCATCATAGCCTTTAGTATATTATGAGCTAGCGGGATCTAAATTCTAGGCAGCAGAGGTGGATTGATCTACTGAAGGAATATGATATTACAGTTCTCTACCATCCAAAAAAGGCTACCATGGTGGTGGATACCTTGAACCAAAAGGCGGTCAGTATATGCAGCTTGGCAGCCTTAGCAATTTTGGAGAGGTTGTTGGCGCTATATGTTCATTCCTTGGCTAGTTAGTTGTTTAGATTGGATTTGAAAGACCCAGGAGGGTTTTGGATTGTGTTGAGGCTTGATTTTCCATGTTATATCAAGTTCGGCAGCGGTAGTTTGACAATTAGTGTTTGGTTTCCCTCCGTGATAAGGTATTAGTTGGAGAGGCCGATAGGGCTTCTATTGATTTAGATAGAGTTCCTTGCTATGGTGGTTGCATATATGTACTGTAGGTTAGTAGGTTGGTTCAGATGATTTTTTGTGAGGCTCACGTTTAGATATTAGATTCATTTGGGTGTAGCTAAGATGTACCGAGACTTGCAACATATGTATTGGTGGAGTAAGATGAACTACCAGTAGGTTGGACGCACAAACTCCTTATTCCAACTTGGAAGTGGGAGCGTGGGACAATGCATTTCATTTCAAGTTTACTGCAGACTAGCAGAGATCATGACATAATCTGGATTGTTGTTGATAGGTTGACTAGGCCCTTACACTTCATCCCTACACATTCTTCATACAGTGCTAAGCATCTAGCTCATATCTACATTCATTAGGTGTTTCGGTTGCATAGGATTCCTATATCTATCATTTTTAATCGACACACCTAGTTTATTTTACAGTTTTTGAAGGCTATTCAGTGAGATTTGGGCACTAAGGTTTAGTTGAGAATAGCTTTTCATCTGCAGACTGACGGTCAGTCCTAGCAGGCCATTCAGGTTCTATAGGATATGTTGAGAGTATGCATATTAGACTTCAGGGATGTGTGGGATCAGCATATAGAGTTGGAAAAGTTTGCGTATAATAATAGCTACTATTCCAGGAACCAGATGAACCTTTTAAGGCATTAGACTTCATACTTGTTGCGTAATTCTCTTAAACAAGTTTGGTTGATTTAGGATAGACTACGGGCAGTGCAGAGCAGGAAGAAAAGCTACGTAGATCTAAACTTTATGTCATAGAGTTTGGAGATGGCGACAGAGTTTTCTTAAGGGTGTCTCCTATGCGTGGTGTGATGAGATTCGGTAGGCTAGGGAAAGCTTAGGCCCCGCTATATTGGACCATTTGAGATTTTTGAGAGAGTTGGTGATGTCACCTATTGTTTGGCCTTGCCTACTACATTTTCAACTATTCACCCAGTCTTACATATTTTAATGTTACAGCATTATATTCCAGATGAGTCTCATGTTCTTCATGAGGATTCGGTTAAGTTGGATTAGATTCTGTCTTTCATTGAGGAGCCGACAATAGTTTTGTATAGGGATGTCTGGAGATTGAGGTCCAGGGAGATCCCAGTAGTCAGGGTGCAGTGGAGGCACCATTTGGTCGAGGAGGCTACTTGGGAGACCTTGAGAGATACGAATGAAGTATTCGCAGTTTTTTGGGTCGTCATGTACCTCTTCTCTCTCCTCTTTTTTCTTTAGTTTCACTTTTGAGGATAAAAGTCCTTTTTAGTACTAGATGTTGTAATGATCCTTACGGTCATTTAGGTGTGTTAGACATTTTTTTGTGTTCTAGAGCTTTCCAGTAGCTTCCTAGGTCATTTATGACCTATTAGGACTGGTTGTCCATATCCGTGGTGATTTGATAGAGATTTATCTCACTTTGCCTATTTTTGAGCCTAAAATTAGCTACTCATTGGCTTTAGCCAACTTTCCTTCAAGAAGCATTCAGTATTGAATTCTGACAGTTATGTCAGCTTCAGAATGGTGACTCTTTTCTAAATAGACCTTAAGTTTATTTCCCGAGGTTTTCATTTTGATTTTGAGGTATTTTATGGTGTTTCAGTTCAGTCAAAGCTTATTTTGGTGTTTGGTCAATCTATTTGTGATTGGAGCATTGGAGGGGAATTCTGACATTTCAATCAGCTCTAGAATGGTGACTTTGGGCTAATTTAAACTTGGTGCATTTCCCCAGGTATCCGTTCTTATTTTGGGTTAGTTTTTTGAATGTTACAAATTTCCTATTTAGGAGTCCTTTTTTTTATTCAAATGATCTCCAATGGTCGTTATGTCGATTCTATTGAGTCTGGCATGTATTTTCCATTAAAGATGTATATTTTCTTTGTCAAAATTGGACTCTATTTTATTTTCGTGCCCTAGGTTGTAATTTTTGAAATTACTGTTATTCTAGTGCTGGTGCAGATCATTTATCGGTCATTTTACCAATTTATTGGTGATCGATAAATCAGTCAATGCACCATTAAATTGGTAGTACTGAAAAATCTGTCCTTCTGACCGATAAATCGATCACCTGCCAGGGGGTCTAAAATCTGGGATGATGTCGATTTATCGACCCTATAGGGGGGTCTCAAATTTTAGGGAATGTCAATTATTGGCACTGTTGACCGATAAATTGGTCAATGATGCCTTTATATAGGCATTTCCAACCTCATTTTCTCTCTGCCTCCTTTCTTTTCCTCGTTTTATTCTCCCCCTTTTGTGAGAATTGTGTTGGGTTTTCACCAAGGAATTATTGGGAAGCTCCTTGAAGGTTGCCCTCATTTCCCCTATACTTGGTAAGTAATTATTTCCCTTAAATTTCTATCAAAATGGATCTTTCGCTCACTTAATGCCCCAAATATGAAATTGTTATTTCCTTGGTTATTTCAGGAATTAGTGGATGAATTCTTATTCATTGAGCTTATTTTTCTCTGTGGTCAAAGTTGCAATTCCAATTCTGGTGTGTTTTCTTCTTTTTTAGCTCTTTGATTTATGGAACATTTTACACCTTTATGTCGAATCTGTCCGGTCGTTTGAGGCCTTTCCATCGCTCTTCTTGTGCTCAATTTTTAGCATGGGTTCCTGGTAATGCCAAAGACCCCACGATGAAGCCAATTTTTCTATCGAGCTAGTGGGGCCCATAGTCCTATTTTAGGCCCATTTCTAGGTCTTAACCGTGTACTTGTACCTTTTCTTCATCCCGTTCCTGTTCTTTCCCTGATTGGCACTCATGTAATGCGACACCCATGATCTAGTACTAGCATTGTGATGGTTGTAAGAGGACTCTGGAAGTAGTAGGACACTTATGCGTGGGTTGGCTTTTAGAGTTTTTCCTCAATTTTGCATTGGTGTACTATGCTGCTAAATGTAGCTTAGTTAACCCTGTGCAGGGCATAGGTTATCCATAGATATTATTGTGCTATTGTATTCATACTGCAAAAGAGTCAGAGGCTCCATTCTAAGAGTACATTTGGGGTTAGGGACCATATCACCATCCGCCATTTGATTATTAAGTTTTGGAGGTTGGTTTCCTATAATAATAATGAAAATGATATAAATTGTAATGAAGTGGAAATTTCTGATAATTATATAAGTTGATGAATCTTTTACTCGCTTTAGACTCGATTGCGTACCAAATACCCGGTACTACCCTTTTTTTCCTGATTTAGACCAGGTTTCATTTCCTGGCACTTGGTAGTATCACTTACTACTTATGCCAAGACTTGAGTTCAACTTCGTTGGGAAGTTAGTACCGTTGCACCACAATATAAAAGTATCACCAAGGTCCTTATCAATAGGGGTGATGTACTCACTGCCGAGATTACTCATAGTTTTCCATATCACAATAATAGTTTCCATATCCTATATTACTCGGCAGTGAGTACATCGCAACAATAGTCTGATTAAGCCATAATCTCGGTAACTCAATAAGCCCCGCACCACAATATAAAAGTATCACCAAGGTTCTCACCACAATATAAAAGTATCACCAAGGTCCTTATCAATAGGGGTGATGTACTCACTCCTAGATTATGGCTTAATGAGACTATTGTTGTGATGCATTGTATGCAAGATTACAAGACTCTATGAGGCTCTATTGTTTAGGTATGTGACATTGTGGTGACGTTAGAGTTATGTACATGGTAGGCATAACTCTATGGACCTTACCTCTAGGTACAACAACCGTAGGTGGGGTATAGGTCGGAGCAGGGATATACAGGGTTTAGCACTTCCATGGGTCCTACTTGCTAAGCCTATGGGTACCGAAGGAGGAACGTACACATGAACTATGACATTATGTTGTTCCTTTACTTCTCTGCACTTATTTACTTTAGTGTACCCCTGGTTGTATGGGATCCCTATGGTTGAGCATGTTTTTGGTGTACGCTACCGTTCTATGGGGGTATTTGACAATGTTAATTTACTTACTATATTTACTTCTTAGCTAGTTTTAGACTTTATTGTCGAATCTTCCTTGCTATATGGGATACTTGCACGTGGTGATATTTGTTTATTTCTTCCCTTCTTGCATCTTGAGGTTAATGGTATACCCTTCGTGTCCTTTTAACGTCTATGCTACTTGTTCTTTTGCTAGTACTATTATTATTTCTGTATGGCTCCCATGGTTCTGGGTACATTCTTTCCTTCTTACCTAACATCCTGTTTTGTGGCTTAGCTTGTGATGCCATGCTCTATCTATCTTCCTTGCTTCTTATTTGAGTAGCTAGATTACGTGTTATATCATTTGCTTCTGTGACCTTACTTTGTCACAACCCGATTTCGCGGATCATGATGGCACCTACTATACCACCAGTAGGAGAACCAACCCCCGTAGTCTGTAGCTGAAGTGGAGGACTTCAACATTTAGTGCGGAAGAATAACAAGAAATATAGAATAATTAAGTTGTGGAATTATACAATAAAGAATACAAAGATAAAGGTCACATAAACAAATAGGACAATCAGGAAAACTAGCAACTCAAGTATTAACAAATGTCACATAGACAAATAGTACTAGCTAATCACATAACAGGATCACAGGTAATGGAAAAGAACGTACCCGGCATCCTTGCAACAATATATGTGAAACATAACTCAATAAAAATAATAGGAATCAAGGAAGATAAGAAGTAGAGCATGGTCGATATACCGAGAACCTCAAGTTAAGCACAACTCGACAACCAAGGCTACAAGCCTAAATCTCATCAAATCTGATCAAATCATCAACAAATGGGGTACCACCATGTATCCATAGCCAATAGTGCCAAAAGTGTCAAAAGATGTACTCACTGCCGTACAGAGATGGACTCAAGTCCCAGCGTTTTACTCATTGCCGATTCTGGGTTTGACTCAAGTGCCAACATCAATTAGTAAAATAAGTATATAATTATATATATGGCCTGGTGCCAGGAGGTGAAGCCTAGACTAAAAATAGTAAAATATAGTGTTACCGGGTGCTCGACTCCATATCGAGTCTAAAACTAGTGGAAAGCCAATTACTTATATTATCATTAAGCATATTACGAAACATCGTTATTATCAATATCTTTCTTTATCCTCCATGGCTCAAAATCAAGTGGTGGTACCTGCCCAGCCCTAATATACTCTCATCGGAGCCTTAGGCTCAGCCTCTCATGTCATGAATGCACAACATATCAATAACACATAAATATATCAACAAATATATATATATATATATATATATATATATAATCATGATCTATCCAGATCCTATGCCCTATACAGGGATTATAATCAATTACTAAGCTTTAAAATATCACAAATTACTCTCCGACTAATATCAAATGATCTGAAACTTGCAGCAATGTATTCTATATGTTAATACGAGTCTAATAGTGTATTTTATGCTAAGTTCCAGACTAGGCCTCAAATTGGGCCTAAAATGCGCTTATAGGGCCCGTTTGCCGTAACTGAAAATAAATCTCACTACGGGGTTTCCAATGTCATTAGGAACCCATGCTCAAAAATGAGAATAATGCGAACGCGGGAAGGGCTTCAAATCAGCCCAGACAGAATTGACCCTAAAGGGGTCAAAGATTCCATCTTCTTTAATTTAACGTTGGTATTATGATGTAATAACGATCCTAGGAATAATGTATATAAAATTAATAAAGAACTATATGACAATCAATGAGTTATGTGATGATTTCATCAATTCATACTCTTAGGCAACTAATGGTTGAAAACAATGAAAATAGGGAAGGAGAAGAGAAGAAACTTACCAAATTTCGTGTGGAATCAATGGAAATGATGGGAGAACATTCCTCGACCTTGAATTATTGTTTGGGATTTATTTTTTATCAGGAATGGAGTGAAATAATGTAGGGTTGCAAAAATAATAAAGGGAAATCGTGCAGTAAATTATATACTGCCAGGAGCAGCATGCCGCGATTGCGCTTATTAGGCGCGATCGTGCTTAAGGAAATTCCCAGCATTTATTGCAATCGCGCAAGATTGAAGCAATCATGAAGGAGAAAGAAATTTTCTCAGTGTGATGGCACTGGGATACCACAATCTTGCTAAATGCATGCACTTACACCAACTGCAGGTTGCTGCTGTATTTTTCTGAATTTCCAGGTTGAAGTTTGGGGATCAAACAAAGTCTAATTTTGAAAAACTAACTATGGAAACAACATATAAATGACATTCTGGACTCAATGGAATTGAAGAAACTTAAAACCAAGTTCGTTTACGCAAAATTACCCCTTAAACCAAAAGTAGCCAAAAGTGCACTTCTCCACCAGCACCTAAAAAATGCAACGACAACTCCAAAAATTATACCAATACCTCACCTAGCCTAAATTCACCATTTTGGAGCTGATGGAAGCATCAAAATTCCTATCTGACACAACAAACACCAAAATATCACTCAAGCTCCAATTTAGGCCATAAACTTAACTAAAATCCACAATTTCGTATAACTTGCCAACAAATACTCCAAAACAAAATTTTACAGTAAATCTTGTATTTATTTATCATTCCTGAGCTAACGGAACTATT
>JBDJHY010905687.1:0-13288 GCA_039654485.1 Withania somnifera
CCTGGTCATATAGGAGGCCAACGGGTGAGGGTTTTACCGTGTACATTGTGTTCCTTATGGGGGCTTCGCAGTGTTTATATTTTATTACATTACTATTATTACTACCCCATTGAAATTACTAATTTTTGGATATTTTTAATTACGTGGGTTATTATGTGTTGTATCCTTTTATCAGTCTTTTTTGTCTTATTTGAGGTTACCGGTATACCGTCCATACTCTCTTCCTGTCTTATACTTGACTCCTGATTAGTTATTATTATTGTTCACATATAGTGTTGTTGGGATTCTGGGTATGTCTTGATTATCTAACGATGTCATCCTGAAATCCTAGGATTCTGGATTCATTGCCTGAAATCTTGTTATGTGATTATCTAACAATGACATGTTCTACTTGTTACTTGATTCCTTTCTGAGTAGCTAACTTCCATAATATACTATTTTCTTATGTGACCTATTTATTGTCTTTCATTAATTACTGCTTTTATTCTTGTTATATGCCTAGCGGGCCCTCAAAGCCTACTGAGTACAGGTTGCTTCGTGACTTGTACTCATACTACACTTGTTCCCTTAGTGCAGATCCGAGTACTAGTGGCCGATGTTGATTACAGTTTGCTATTCATGCCTATGACTACTTACTTCAAAGATTCAAGGTGAGCTTGACGTCCATCTATTCCTGCTTCTCTTCAGATTTGGATTGATCTCCTTGTAATTTCGAAGATTCATTTTTATAGACTTTTGGTTTTATGTTCTTTTCTTAGAGGTTCTATTTTGATACACTAATACCAAGTTTGGAGAAACCTATTAACTCTTTGTAATTCCACTGCACTGAGTATTTTTTTTACTTTCATTTATACGATATTTATTGTACTTGTGTTTTCCTCTATTGATGTATTATCCCTCCCCTTCAGCTTCAGCTTCGGCTTTAGGCTACAAGGTTGTTTCTCCTACTGGTGGTATAGTAGGTGCCATCATGATCCAAAAAATCCGGTCGTGACACAAGTCTACCTGCGGCACGAAGGGTACATACTCGGGAGCTGAAGAGCTAACTCATGGGATGGATTCTAAAATAGAAAGTCTAAGGTAAAGAATTCATCAATACAAAATCACAACAGTCTCATGATCCATTATTATAGTAGTCAACTTGTTTATCTCAAGTCATCATCGATAATAACTTTCTCAATCTGCTCATCATAATTAAGAGGTTTTTCTCTTTCCAATTTCATGAGGCTATAAGTAATCTCATCTCATTCAGACCATGAATCAATATAATAATATCATGCTTGACCATTTCAAGCTCATAATATAATCTAGTCAACATGGAAAGACACAATTTCATAATATCAAATGAAGGTAACCAAGTAATATATATCAAATATGAACAATAAAATATGAATTTGCCCATGTATATTAAACAATAAATGATGCAATGGAATGAGATATTAAGTAGAAAGATGCATTTCCATCTCATATACCATATCAATACCAAAAATAGCATATCGATCCTTGCTTTTATCTTGTAAGGACAAATCGAAAAAACCTATTTTGTAATTATGGTGATTTTTCATTGTTTTTTTTTATCTATTCATTTCAACCTACTTGTTTTATTTGATTTGTTCAAAGAATAATATTGAATTGCTATACATTCAAGAAACACTATTTACAAAAAATAGAAAAAGAAGAAGAAGCTAAAGAATGACACGTGGAATTTATATAGTAGTTACATAATTATGAAAAATTAATAGGCCCAATTGGTTTATCTATAAGCACACTATGAGTCATTTGGTATATGAGATAAAAATAACAATCTCTAGATAAAATTAAGAATTAGTTAATTATATATATATATATGCATGAATGTATATATTTATTATATACTTCATATATTTTTATAAAATATGTATACACAATACCTATTATATAGAATTTTATCTATAGACTTTTATATACACTTCATATTTACTTTTCATACACTATATATACATTTTTATTAGTACACTTTTTAGATACACTTTTCATACACACACTATCCAAATATGCGTCCAGCCAAATCTATACCAAAATACCATATCGCGATGTAAAATTTATAAAATCAATGTCATTGAGGGTGAATAGAGAACTCATGGCATTGCTTCAATGATGAAAATGTTAGACCAAGACATCAGATATAATGACCCTAAAGGTAATTTTTTTTGTATAAAATGATTGTTTTACCCGTCTTTGTAGTTGAGTTATAAAATATTCAACCTGTTGGTATCTTTGATTCGAAAAACAAAGCGGTTGGATAGGTGTTTTGGGAATTTTTATTTTGAAAGGTATTGGAGTTGAAATGGTTGACTTTAGTCAAAACTTGAATATTTAAAGCTGGGAATGAAATTTTTTCAGTTTTATCAGTTTTGAAAAGTATTTTTGATCTAGATGGACCTTTAGTTTAGGTTTCAAAGCCTTCAATGTGATTTTTGTATGTTTAGTCGAGATAAGTAGGAAGTTTAAGTTTATTACTTGATGTGGGTCAACTTTTGAGATTAGAGCGCTCAGATTCAAAATCTATTGATTCTATTTGTTTCAAGAGGTGATTTTTAGTCTAGCAAAAGGTTCAATTTTTTTAGGTGTTCTATGGGTGTTTTGGTCTTTTGGTTGAAAATCTATTCTAGAGTTTTCCTTAGCAGATATCGGGTAAAACGAAACCTTGAATTCATAATTTAATGGTTTTTTTAAATTTGGAATGTCAAAAAATTAGTTTAAATGCATTCACACGATTTTGAATGAAACCCAAGGATCCGAAGTTCTTAATCCTTGAAAAAATTAATAGTACACCAGTTCTGGTGCATCCATCATTCCTTCTTTATGTTAGCGATGCTTGGCCATGTTCACAAAGAACTAGGGATCGTGACCTTTGCATTCGTGACAAGCCCACCACCAAGTCTGAGGAATTCTTTGGTTTGATGATTGGAATATCGTGTACACAATGGGTTCGGGTCAAACTTCATTGACTTCGCAATGGTGAGTTGCCATCACAAAAAAGGGTTATCTAGCAACCTTTTTTTTTCTGACCATTTCCTTCATAACTTGAATTTTTGAGCTTGAGAAATCATTTTGGGTATATTAAAATTTATTTTTCATCAAAATTTGATTAGGTGAGTTTTTAAATCCATATTTTAACATTTCAACAATTTATTCATGGTTTAATATTAAAATCTTGATTTTTCTAATTCAGATTATAAAAAAATTCTAAGCTTTAAAATGGTATTTCAAAGTTTTGAAAGTTCATTTTAACTCAAATTTTCATGAAATTTCAAATTTTAACTCAAGTTATGGATAAAATGATTTTGAAATAAAACTATAAATTTTCTCCTAGGTCTCAAGTTTGACTTTTTGGATTGAACTATTTTGGCATGAATATAAAGTATAATAATATATTTTTCTTAGCTCTACTTTCATAGGGAGAACTCATGTTTGATTAGAGTGGATCTTCTAAAATCTCTTCATAAGGTAAGACGTTAATTTGACTCTTGTTATGATTCTTTGAGGCAAGTTGAGTTTTATTTAAAGTGTTTGTGTATTTTTGTGCTAGTTGTTGTAAAAACGAGTAATGAGATTTTTCAGTCCAACATAGGTAATATGATGAGCACCACTGTCGATATTGATGTTTATTGTTAAGGATTAATAATGGTTAAATTATTTTTTAAATTAAGATCATCGATTTATTGATTTGATTTGTTGAAGTCCCATCTTTGATATGACTTGGCAAGGATTGTTGATGATTCTAGGGGACATATCCCAATTTTACCAATTTCTTTCACTTTCTTTTATGTTCAAATTATTGGAATCTGGAATTTAATTGGTGAAAATAGTGTAGTAATTGTGAATTAATTAGACTGAGAGGTAATTATTGACATTTGGCTTTAATTTGCATTTTCAATTGTTAATGGCCTTTGAGCCTTTATTGAAATAGTTAAACTTTATTTGTTGTTGTGAATCATTCATTTACATTATGTACATACATTGGCATTTAAAATTATGATGCTTTTGAAATAAGTGATTGAAATAATTTATTAGTTCGACGAAAAATATTTTTGGAAAGTTCGATATGATTTATTATCCCATGGAAAAATGACTTCGAATGGTGTTATATGATTTTTTTGTCCGAGGTGAAATGATTTTGAACATCTATATGGCTTAGCTAATCCGCCATGAGTTCCATTTTAGAAGCGATAAGTGTTCTAAGGATGTGTACTGATAGGACAGACAGGTGTCATCTCCATCATTTGCACATCACATTATTCATGCTCCCATTATGTCATTCGTTCTGTGTTTGGATTTTTTATGTGTTTTTTTTTGGGATCTTGAGTGCTTCCTTTGACTAATGATTGTTTAATGAATGGATAAGTTGATTTTACCTTTCTATTGTTTGGTTGTGACAAACTATTAAGCTAAGTTGGTATTTTGTGAGTGTAGGTTTATAGTTTTTAGGATAATATTGAGTCGGAGTTCTCGTCACCACATTAATTTATGTTTTGGTGAGAAATGTAACCACCAAAAAATCATTCTATATGTTCTTAACATTTTATAGTCTATTTAGAGCTTAAAAATTGAGTCTTATCATGTCATGCTCTGATTTTATACCTTGGATGGGACACAATGCTGAGAATCCTGAAGGATCCTCAAGAAATCCTAAATATCTAGCATGTAGGCTAATACCTCACTATAATATGATGAAGGTAATAGAAGTATGAAATATAATGGCGGTGATGATCAAGTCATATAACATAAATCTAAAATAAGAAAATACTCAAATCCCAATACTTTGAATGTTGAGCACTGTGATTGAAAAGCCTCTGCTAACTAAGAATAACTGGCAAGAAAAGATCTCTAGCTTATAAAAAAATACTGAAAAAAGATCATAAAATAAACAAGAAAGATCTAAAAACTGCAGAATAGAGACCAAGGCCCTTAAACCTGACTCACCACTAAATGTAAACTGAAGGAAGATCTAAGCTAATCTTGAATGTGGGATGGATGGCCTGAATCTACCTTAGGAAACAATGTAGGCAAAAAGTATACGTCAGTACTTTGAATGTACTGGTATGTGGTATATGCATAACTGAATATATAGTATAAAAATGTCTATAGTCTAGATAAAAAGGGCATTTAAATATGCACAAACTGAGGTTGTTAACATGAATGTGATACTGAACTTTGGATTGAAATATTTCTAAAATATAAAATTGAGAAATAATTAATACCTTGATAAGTGAACCCAAGGATGATTTATGCATAGTACTAATAGTGGTGAAAATAGAAATTTATAAGTAAAATTTGTACAATCATATAAAAACCATGTTGTAAAATAGTGAATCATGCAACATGCTTGTTTATACCGTAAAACCAAAATCTAAACATGGTGGGAGATAACTGAAGAATGTGCTAAATACTAGATAAGAAATGAAATTTTATATCATGGTAATCAAAGCTAAAAGTCTATTGGACTAAGCAAATCATGTAAAGCATGTGAAAACCAAAATACTATGACTCAAGATCTTTTTGGAAACTCAACCGATAACCAGTTGTATATAGTGTTGAACATTCGTGGAGTTTCTCTTTACCAACATAAACCATATGAGTGAGTCTTGGAGTACAACATACAAACTCTGTTGGTAGGGAACCCTATACTCGACCAAAGGTATAGAACATGGTTGGTGTGCTCCACTAAATAGAGCCTCAGTTATTTCGGGATATAAACCTATGGTGGAAAAGTAGTTCAGGGATATGAGTTTAACCCTTTATTGAGGGTGACTGACTTACTCCAACTTGGTGCTAGACACTACTCCTAAAATTGAAATCATGTCTTCTCATACTATTCTGAACTGGACTAGAAAGATAATGCTTTATTTAAGCCTATACTAGTCATGCTTAAATAATTTGAGTCTGTGAACAAATTGATCATGAAATATTGAGTCTATTTAATTTAAGCCTAAAAAATAATATTCCTAAAGAATTGTAATAAAAATATCAAATCATACTAAGATATGCTATCAATACCCTGAAAATTGAGATATCATCCATAATTGTCTTAAAATACTAAGTATACTAAATAAAACACAATTTGCATGCATAAGCTTGAAAATAGCTTTAGTATTGTAGTAATTGAGTAAAAATAATAGATTTTATGATATGAATATAATCTGAATACTATGATAACACCATGAGAAATACGAATAATAATGTAAACCATGTTTACTTTCATAATATGATCCTAGGAGACTAAGTTTGAGCCTGAAATCATAATTTAATAAGAACCCCAGTTCATGTAATCATGTATTTCATAACTAAAAACTATAGATTCTTTTGAAAAAAGGTGGAAGGAGCCTTCATTCAATACCCACATACCTGGTTGAAGAGATTTTAGACTTAAAAGTTTGGTAGAGGATTGATTTTTCTTGAGCCTGAGGAGAAAACTCTATGTTCTTTACTTGAGAGAATCTAATTTTGTATTGGAATATTTGATCGAAGTTATAATGTAGAAAGGTGAGTGATTATATGATATAATACCTCAAAATACCCTAAGACGGGTTTGTATAGGGCTAAAAGGCTTGGAAAAAGAATAAAATATCTTTTTAAAAGATGTAGGAAATAGATGAAAAGTCAAAAGTACAGACTGTACTTACGGTACGTGATATGAATAGCATCAACCTATGTTATATAGGGTCGGTCATAGTCTCTCATAGCCTGACACTGTCTCACTAAAATGGTCATAATTTTCTACTCCGAACTCAAAAATGACGAATGATTTTTGAGTTGGAAATTAGATGAAATGAGATTTAATTTGATAGCTTATGGTCCAAAAAACCTATTATAATTTAGGAGGTATGGTCATTGAATTTGACCCTTGAAGGAAAAAAAGTAGAAAACTTGACCGGTAGAAAGACTTTCAACTTAACTTTATTTTAGGAGCTTCTAAGGGACTTAATTCATACCGAAACACTTCATGTACTTAGGAATTAATATTAGTAAGGGGTGGGAGTATGATAAAATGGATTTTCTTAAAACCTTTGAAAATTTTTTGGGGACAATACCCCGGTCAATAGTATGGTCCGTGGTATGGATACTGCAGTACGTAATTGAACTGTGATATGAAACTCTAAACCCAACATCAGAACTAATACCACGAGTGTACACTACAAACTATGATTCACATACTATGGTCTGTACTGTCTTCCATAATCTCACTGTCTTGGAGCTTAGCTTTTGGGAGGTCTACATGCACGGCGTGATAGTACGGTCCATAAGGTGCATACTACGGTCTGTACTGTGACTCTTATACTACGATATAGAAAGTTAGCATCCACAGTCTTTATGTATGTGCTAATACTATAGTTTGTATAATAGATAGTACAGTCCATGGTCATGACCGTTCACTAAGCCTTCAAAAAAATTATAATGACTCTCGAGACCATGTTTGTTTTTTTTGACTCTCATGTATTTAAAGTGTTCCTGTAACTTCCCCAAGTCGTTTATGACTTTCTGGATAAATAAGTTGGATCCTCGGTAATTTTTATAGTTTAATTCCTTTATAATTATACTTTATTCAGAACATACTCAGTTTATATGATCCCGAATATCCTTTTCGTCACTTCCATTAAGTCAGGAATATTATTTATATGAAGATTTCATATAGGAATTTTTGAAATTGGACTCCTTTTCAATTTCGTGTGCTATTTTGATATTTTTCAAAGTCTGATAGGGAAGGAACCATGAGGACCGATAGATCGGTGGGTGATAAATCAAACAAATTACAAATTTATCGGCCAGTCATAAAAGATATACATATATCATCCTCCTCAAAATTTCTTAATTTTTCTCCAAACTTCTGAATTTTCTTGGTTGTCTCAAAGCATTTTAAGAGAATTTGAAGGTATTAACCCATGTTTCAATCCATAGAAAAAAACTTATTATGGTGGTTCTACAATCATTTTTATCGGGTAATTCTTCATTTTCTGTATTATATAAAATTCTCGGGCTCATATATTTCATTTCTACCATTAAATTGAGCCTTTTTTATACCAAATAATGTATGAGTTGTGCTCTATGTGTGGGTATAAATACTCTCTTTTCGATCTGTTAGGGTTTACGGACTCATTTTTAGTTTAGATTTTGACCCCTCAATCTATATAGGCGCATTGACACATGGATTATTTTTTTTTTCTAGCCTCACGTGATTTTGAGATTCATTGTGATTTTTGGATATTTAGGCATGCTTCTCGAAGTGATCACTCGGATCTAGGTAGGCTATGGTTTACATTCTTCAAACTAGGTATTAGTGTATTATATATATGGTAAAGCACTAGCTCAGGGTCGGGATTACTATTGGGCATTGATATCCTTATTCTCTGGCCTATTACCTACCTAGATGGCTTGTAGCTTAACTAGTTACGCCGAGGCTATAATTCTTTATTCATGTGTTTAACGCCGACTCTAGAATGTACTATGGCTGGGGAAGGAGTAACACTTTGATGCATATTTTTATACGCCGACTCTTGGATGTAATGAGGTTGGGGAGGGGATTATAAAGTGATTATAGCTTAGTAGTTGTCCCCTAAATTTAGGTAGGCTGTTTATTCTGTGTTGTACCTGAGACATGTGTGTGATTAAGGAAGGTTTTTTAGGCCATAGATATCCAGGTATGGCTATATTGGATAGTTAGCTTCTGTAAGTGATGAAATTGCACCTAGACAGTTACGGCTTTGATGGGTATTTATATCATGCCCTATCTCGATATGAGCCTACGAGTAAACAGTATATGACCGAGCGATGATAGCTCTATATGGGTGTGTACTTGTCCCTTAAAAGGTTTCCTCTAGGAAGTTTTGGCATCTTTGGCATAAGTACTCCTAGCTACCGTGGTTGGGGTTAGGAAAGGATATACCTCATGACTAGGGCTTGGTAGCCACGCTATGGATTCTATTACACCCTTAGACCAGTCTAGCCTACTAATTGTTTCTGCATAATGGGCATGCATTGAAAATTTTAAAAGGCAAATTATTTTGTCAGAATAATAACCAAAAATTAATTTCTTATACATATCTACACTTTCCAGGACTCTGCTTATGAGCAGTGTGAAGCTATTTTCCTACTATCACTATGATTTTTGGACATTTCCTACTTGTTGGTAGTTGGAGTTTTACTGAGATTGGATTTCCTACATGGATGGATTTGAATTTCCATTGAGATACAATATACAGGCTAGGCTTGAGTTTTATCCTTTTTTTCCTGATGACTATAGCACTGATTGACTTTTATGAGGACTTTTGTACATGGGATTGGATCACTCCACGAACCCTCTGACCTGGGTCACCATGCCTGGGGTATGTTGCATGGCTGGTCCTTCACTGCACTTTTTAGATATTACTGTAGTTATCTAATTGCTATTGTACATTTGGTGCCACTATCTTATTTGTTGTTGATCATCCTTTACCTTGCTTATGCTTACTTTTTCCTAGCCGACCTATGATTCCTACTAGGTACCCTTATTTTGGTACTCATGCTACACTTTTGCGTCTCTTTATGATGCAGATCCTTGTATAAGACAACAGATCAGAAGTAATTGTGAGATAGCTGGTGAGATTGCAAGAGATTTTGGTGAGGAGTTGGAGTCCTTTTTAAACAGTTTTCCTTCCAGTACCAGAGTTATCCTAGTTGGGTCCTGGATAGATATTTTATAGTTTCTCCCCGTCGTGGGTTGTATTTTGTACTCCTTGTATATAAATGATCTACAGTCATGATACTAGGTTTTGGGATATTTGTTTAGTTGTGTATTTCTGTGTCCTTATTTTTCTTTTCCTCTTCTTCTTTTTCTTTGTTTTCTTTTGAGTTCTTTCTATTGTCCCACCCCTACTTGCTCTGGGACAGGATTTGTCTTGTATGTAGGGGATTTGAAGACACTATCACAATTTGATTTTCAGGTTATGACAAAAGTATTTCTCAGATTTTTGAATTATAGCAAGGTACTGGTGTACGGGTTGGTTCTAGACATGAAAACATGTATGAGGCCTTACAATATCTTAGCCTTGGGATCCTTCGTCCTTTAATGAAGGCTAAAGATGGACTTAAGGAACTTGAAAACTAGATATTACATAAGTACACAAGACTTATAGAACTCTTTGTGATATAGATTCTAGTATGAGCCAACAGAGCAGACACGATGGTGCGAGATAGGGTTTGATACTTTAGGATATGTCAGTGAGCCATTGGAGCCCTTGATGATCGATTTTCCTTCCATAAAATAGAGTTATCCTAGTTGGATCCTGGATAGGTATTTTGTAGTTTTTCCCCATCGTGGGATGTATTTTGTACTTTTTATAAATAAATGTTCAACAACCATGATACCAGATTTTTGGAAATTTATTTAGTTGTGTATTTTCGTGTCCTACCTTTACTTTTCCTCTTCGACTTCTTCTTTGTTTTCTTTTGAGTTCTTTCTACTGGTCTGCCGCTTCTTAATCTGGGTCAGGGTTAAGCTTGTCTCCAGGGGATATATAGATTCCATCACAACTCAATTTACGGGTCTGATAGAGTGGTATTAAAGCACTAGGTTCATGGATGTTTCTGGCTGCAGGAACAGGAGTAATGTAGAGTCCCGCAGATCGGTACGTGTGTATACTATCTTTGGGAGGCTACAGGGATTATTTTATTAGGTTTATTCTTGTTGACTCTTTCATATGAAGTTTCCACTAGTTTCTTTGTACTCATCTTGGTTCTATTCCTCCACATATGATTCGTACGCAGTCTGCATCTAGGGGTGATGATACTTCCCCACCTCTGCAGAGAACTCAGTTAGGGGGCCAGGGTATATCTAGAGCTCGTGGGAGAGGTCAAACTAGAGTTAAGCAAGATGATACTGCACCAATGGATCTACCTCTACCGGCAAATGCAGCCACCTTAGGATGATGCACTTAGGTATATGTGGCAGTGTTGATTGCTATGTTTGGTAGTGTACCTACTAATGAGGGTTACACTTCAGCTCAGGGAGCAGCATAGGGTTCCCCAGCTCCTCTAGTTCATTCAGTACCAGTGGTAGCCACAGTCCCTCCTCCAGAACCTACTTTAGAGGTAATGTCAGTGTAGCCACCAGCCATCCCTAGCATACAGTTCATATTATGACTTCCGAGGAACATAAGATGCACGATTATTTATGTATGTTAGGTCCCCAAGATTTTTTGGATATTCCAAATAGGACCCTTATGAATTCATTGTAGATTGTGAGGAGAGGCTATAAACTTTGGGCTTGAGAGAGACACATGGAATTGTTGGGTATCAGTTAGAGGGGAGGGCAAAAGCCTGGTGGAAGTCATATAGACAGAGCAGACCAGTAGCGTTCGTATCTATAGCATGGAGTCAGTTTATGGATGTCTTTATGGACTAGTATATTCCCCAGAGTATTTGGGAGGAACTCAAAACTCAGTTTGTTGACTTACAGCAGGGATCTATGACCTTATTTGAGTATAAGGCCCGATTCACGCAGTTGTCAAGGCATGGGGCTGCTATTATGACAACAGATGCTGAGAGGATTCCCCGCTTTACAACTGGATTAAGACTGGAGTTACAAAAAGATATTGAGTTCTTACTTGCTCAGGGAATTCCATTACCAGAAATGGTTGATCACACCCGTAATATGGAGAGTCATCGTCGCTTTCAAGAACCAAAAAATCGAGTGTGATGGCGTCTATATGTCACCTGTAGACAATGCTAACTCTGGCCTAGAGTGACAATGGTAGGCCAGTACTAAGAATCCCAAGAGAAAAAAACAAAGGATATGATGAGATGAAATAGAAACAGAAGACATAATACATAACCCGAAGTTCCTCCTCAGAACCTGGTATAGTGGAAGCATCTATATATATTCAAAAGGGTACAAAACATAACCCATAACCTGGGAAAACTACAAAATGGATGTCTTGAATTAAGGGGGACATCTATAGAAGTAGAAGGATGATCAGCCAGCATGAAGGCCAACTGCTCACCATATCTCTTGAACAACACCAAGCTACTCTGCATGATCGCGTCCGCCCTGACATTTCGTACTAAGACCTACATCAAGAAAAAATATAGAAGTGTAGCATAAGTACCAAAATCAATGGGTACCCAGTAGGCATCTTAGGTCGACTGGGAAAAAGTAAACATAAGCAAGGTAAAGAACAATCCTAGTGAATAACATAGTGGCACATAGTGTATAACAAAAAAAAAGAACCAATAATAATAGCTAATAAGTGTAGTGAATGATCAACTATCAGTGTGTATAGTATCATCTTAAAATTATGAAATTAAGATAACAAAAGGCATACAACATAGACTTAGGCCACAGACAAATCATAACCAAATGAGACACTTACCAGGAACACTAACGTAATCAATGTAAGTAAGGACCAAAATATAAAATGAGAACAACAGAGAGAACTACCACTGAATGTAACAATAACTATAAAGAGAATGTGATTAATGACACCAAGGAGTAGCAATCGGGCCTACTTATCAATCATCACATAAGCACAAAATTACCCCAATAGAACTCCCATTGTAAGTACCAAGGAGTTAAAGCCAACACGTAGAGATGCGAATGCAAAAGGGTGCTAGAATGATAAAGAAAATATCAGGATGCTCCCTCCCTGGGATAATCAAAAAATTGAGGGGGACCTGTAGAGGTCACGATCTACGTACCACATATAAAAGTATTGGGATGCTTTCTCGCTGAGATAATCCTGAATCGAGAGAAATCTGCGGAGGAATAGAACCGCATACCCTATAAATAGGTGTTTCCATGCTCTATCTTTAGGATAATCCCAAATCGAGAGGGATGCATGTAATGTTCCATGTATACTTACCTATCTTACTCCGTATACCCCTCCTCTAGACACACATCATATCTCAATCATGGTGCCCTAGGATAGAAGGTCCATGGAGGGACCTACACCTGCATACAAAACCAGTGAAAAGTTGTTTAGTATCATAGTCATAAGGACCTAAAAACCAAAACTCGGGCTCAACTTATATATCATATCTCAGTGGAAACCCAAGTACAATCATATAGGAAGAATCCATACCTCAGTAAAATCCATCTCTCTCCATGTAGGAAAAAATCCATATCTCAGTAAAAATCTATCTGTCGCCATGTAGGAATTATCAAGAAACCACGGTTATAGTGAGAAAAGAGTCTTGATGATGTGAGATAATAGTTCCATACTGCTCACGAGCACAATTGTGGAAAGTATAAATATATATAAGAAATTATTTTTTG
>JBDJHY010906123.1:0-14793 GCA_039654485.1 Withania somnifera
TTACAGATAGGGGTACTTAGTTCACCGTGCATTTGGAGAAGTTTTTCCAGAAAGGGGTAGGGTCTCAAGTTCACCTCAGTATGGATTTCCACTCGCAAACAGGTGGTTAAGCGAAAAGATCATCCAGACTTTGGAGGACATGCTAAAATCTTGCACGCTTGATTTCAAGGGTAGTTGGGACGAACACTTTCCATTGATAGAGTTCGCTTACCATAACAACTATCATTTTGTTATCCATACGGATCCATTAAAGGAATTATATGGAAAGAGATATAGATCTCCCATTGGTTGGTTTGAAGTTTGTGACCTAACTTTTTTAGCTCTATATACGATGGTTCAGGTCTGCAAGCTTAGGAATAAAGAGATAGCCTCAGTAAAGGTTCTGTGGAGCGATCAGTCAATTGAGGGATCCATTTGGGAAGTTGAGGCAGACATGCTGGAGAAGTACCCACATTTATTTCCTTTTAGTTCAACTTCTAAGGTAATATACTCTCACAACAACTTTTCTTTCGCATGTCTGTTACATATAGCATATAGCATGTAACCTATATCATTGCTTGATCCCCTATGTGAGTACTTGTTCATTTATTATGTATTCATAGTAGTTGGAGTCTATAAGAATGGTATGCATATGGGTCATATGAGTTAAGGGTAGAATCATTGTTTGATAGATCATTATGATTTTTTAAATCAGTATCTGAGTTATTCTAGTGGTCATTAGTATTTTTCCCTTTTTACATGTTGAAATTTTCATTTGAGGACAAATGAATCCAAGGGGGAGATATTTTAACACATTGAAAATCATACTATGGGTTGAGTAGGATAAAAAAGAGAATATTTGAAATTTTGTTAAAAATTAGAACTGGCCTAGGTTTCTAGACCGTTGCACGGATCATGGAAGGGGTTCTACGGATCATGGAGTGGACCATAGAGCCAGTCCTATAAAGTCATTTCTTTGCCTCATTTTAATGGACCATTTGAAGGACCATGAGATGGTCCGACGGTACTTCATTTGAGCTGTGGGTGGGATCTAGTTTGTCAAAAAATTTCTAAATGTAGAATGAGCCTATGGGTAATTCTACAGGCTATAGAACAAGATAAAGGTCTGCGGAATGGACCGTAGAATGCTACCATTGTTTCAAATTTTGGGGTACGGTTTCAAAACCTATTCCTCAAACGGAGGAAGGGTTCCACAAACTCTTGAACCACCCATGGAAACCTTCCAATGCACAGTTTTAATCTATTTTTTCCAGGGACTTTTTGGTCATTCTCCACTTTTTAATAAATTATACTATTTCATTTTAGGCCCTTAAATCAATTATATAAAAATCAAACTTTCATTATTTCCCCTCATTTATTCAAAAACCTCAAACAAAACAAAATCATTAGTATTGTTTTTTCAAGGCTTAAGAACTATGGTTTCAAAGGGCAAGCTTCTTCTTCAATTCAACCAAGATTTTTTCAAGGTTTCAAATGTATGGGTTTATATATAAGGGAATTCTCCCACCCTTGTGCCCCTAACACTAGTTTTTCTTATAACTTCTCTTTCTAGGATTATTAACATACAATCCCATGTAATGAAATTTATTTATTTCTATGTTCCAACTGTTAATATAGACTGATTTCTATAAATTCTTGCATTATTATATCATGGTTCATTCTTATATTAGATTATTGTCAAGATTTGGATAGATTGTGAGCCTAACTTTTCCAAACTTAAAAGTTTAAAGTCTCTTGATGCATGAAAAGATTAAACTATAAAATTTGTATGTTAATAACTTGCCTCAGTTTTAGGACCGAAAATAATGTTACTCAAATAAGAAAGATTTTGATGAAGTATTCTAAAAAAGGCTAAGACATGATATTTGATCAGTTTTCACCTAAATTGTTTTAAACTGGTCAGTTCAGGAGCAATAATATAGTTTGAAAGTAAAGCACCAAGAGGATTAGGCTAAAACACCCAATCCCAGAATTATGTTGTCAACCATAGGATTACATGTTGTCTAAAAGGCATTATTATGACAGACCCGACTTAGTTGGATCCACTATGTTACTTGTTAGGTACTGAGCCTATGGTGAGGTAAGGTACTCCCTTCAGCTGGTAGTTTTCTAAATTCTATGGCTGCTTGTTAGGTACCTCCCACAAGTGATTAAATGTAGTTACTTGAAATAATTTATGATTTGAAATGGAGTATGTCTCTTGTATTTTCAGAATAATTTAACTCTTATCATGAATAATTGATTTTTGAACTATAATTAATCAAGTTAATATGGCCTATTAATGTCCCCCTCCCACTTACTTAGTATATTTGATGTACTGAGCGAATATTTTTTAGATGAATGATTTCACATGTAAGTCAGCGATCCTTACGCTCACAGTTGACCAGATCTACAATCCTTAGCTATTTAGAGACTTGGTAGTTCCCATGAATTAGAAATATTTTATTTTATTGGTTTATCTCTGTTAGAGAAGTTTAGTATTTGATATATTTATTTATTTCATTCTAAGGTTAGCCGGGGACTTGTCCTATCAGCCTAGTATTCCAGTACTTAAAGGGTTTTTGATTTTTGGTTTAATGGTCTTTAATTTGAATTTTTTTTCATTATTATTTAGTGTTTATATTTGTTTATGTGAGATGTCCTATTAGTTTAGAATTTGTCATTGTACAATACTTCTGCTGATGAGTGAGTGATTAGGGCTATGCATGATCAAGGGTTCATCCGAGACCGCTGAGACAACTCAGTAGCTAAGTATGCCTTATGATGTCTAAGGGTGACTCCAGGGCATTACAATCGACTACTCCCAAGTTTCCAATTCACATTCCCCTAGAAAAATGCAAGCTCCCAAGGGTCTAACAATGGAGGAAAGATTGAGAAATATGGCTGAAATTCGAAAAGAAAACTTTATATACTACAATCCCTTTATCTATAATGTAGGGGATGGCCACAAGTGCTAGGTGAACCAAGCCAACCCCACCACAAACACGATGGCTTCTCCGCGAATGTAGAGAAGAACACCTAGTCGGATACAGTCGAGTGTAAACTTGGGGGACTTTTCATGAATAGGAAAGGTAGATTCCTTAGACCTTCGCAAACATGGTGAGCCTCCATGTAGGCTAGAAGGACTGAGGGTTGAACCAACACTAGCTACTATTTTACATCACATTTTTTTACTTATTGAATTTTTATTTAACTCAGGAGTGAATAACACTTTAAAAATATTGTAATGATGGCTAAATATCAAATTATCCCAAAGCTTTAACAATTTTCAAATAATTTGAGTATAACAGAATCACCATTAATTTTTTAAAGAGTTCTAGAAAAATTCATTTTTTAACTTTAAATTTTGAAAACAGGAACAAAATTTAAAGTTTAAAGAAAACTGAGTAAGGGTTCCGTAATGTCCCGAGGAAGATTTTTAAGGCACCTCGGGAACATCCCAATCGTGTTATACTCTATGTGATTTAAAAGAAAACTATGTGTTATAACATATTTGTAAAATTGTCTTTTTATGAGTTTTGACCATGTCTTGGAATGCGTTTTTGAAAGCTAAGGCATAAGTATATGTTGAAAAGACCAATGGTTTACAAAATATATCTTAAAAATTCTTTTTACGAGTAAGTTTGGGATAATTTTTCTTAAAATGAAGATCGATTATTATTATTTATTAACCTAAATGGACAAGAATTTCAAAGAAAAAGACAACAAGAGATTTATTAAGAAAGAAGAACACTTTACTTGGACCAAGTCCACATTTTGAGTAAATGGGCCGTAGCCATGAGGCCATGCAAACGGATCCAGGGCCCAGGGCACACATGCAAAAGAAGAAAAGAATTAGAAATTGATAATAAATTAATTAAATAAGGAAAACACAAAAGAAATCAAAACTTCTTATATGGGGCTAAGCCCAAATACACACAATACTAGACACAGAAAACAACTGGATAAAAAAAAAATAACCTTCGATGATTATTGGATAAATATGAAGAAAGAGAAGCCCAATTAAACCCCAGAATAATCATATTGGGTCAGTCGACTTATATGGTCCGGACCAATTTCAATTAAATTCAATGGATAAAGGCCAAAAATATCCTTTAACTATAGGAAAAGGTCTAAAAATATCCTTCATCCTTCTATTTTGCTAAAATACCCTTCCATCTACCTTTTTGGCTCACTAATACCCTTGAAACTAACAACTTCTCTTTATTTATTCTTTAAATTTCAAGTGACTCCTTTCAGGTTTTGCTTCATCATACTAACCTCCCTCATGATTTATAATACTATGTTTATCTTCTTTAGTTTGATTTCCTTGTTACTATTTTCAATTCTATTTATTATTATATAAATAAGATATAAGTTAACATATATTTTCTTTCTTAATATAATAAATTCTTTCAATTAATTAATTTTATAATTAAAATATTTTTATTGGTTAAATAAAAATAAGGTAATAGACTTCCTCTAGAAGTATGGAGTACTTCATATTATTCGTTCATCTGTCCCACTTTTCCTCACTTTGTCATCTTTTTCATAAGTCCTCTCTCTATATTTCTTACATACATATTTTTCTAAAATTGTTAGATAGAAAAAATTTAATTTATTATTTAAATATGAATAAGAAAAATGAATTTTTCTTATTTTTCTCATTAAATTACTGATTTTTATGGTAATTGCATTTGATTTTATTATTCTCAGCAATTATCATGGTGATGAGTGACGATAGGTAATTGCTAGAACAAAATGGTTGAAGGTCGATACTGCAAATAAAAAATGGTTATAACGATTGTTCTTATTCTTTTGAATGACTCAAATAAATAAATCATCATCTCTTGAAAATTCTCTCTCAATGTGTATATATTCTTTTATACAAAAAGATGGTTAAGAACTAAATAATATAAAAATTAAGTTATTTTTGGGTCTTGAGTACTTTCATATATTTTTTAAGAATAAAAAATTAAAGCAATAACTCTTGAAAGTATGAGACTATAATTTCATGATTTTAGATTTTGTAAATCTTAATTTGTTGTGTAAATAGATACACATGTTAATCCTTTACCTTTTTTATCTCACAAAAGACATCTATAAAATATAATTAAACAAAAACATTGCATTGTAAGGATAAATTAGTTAATTAATAACATTTACATTAATAATAAATAAGTTTTAAAAATACTTTAAATAAATTAAAGAAAGAGAGTAAGCATAATATATAAATCATGAGGGGGGTTAGTGTGACAAGGCAAAACTTGAAGGGAGGTCCTTGAAATTTAAATAATAAAATAAAAGAAGGTATTAGTTTCAAGGGCATTAGTAAGCCAAAAAGGTGGATGGAAAGGTATTTTTAGAAAAATAGGTGAATGAAGGATATATGAGGCCTTTTCCTATAGTTTAAGGGTATTTTTGGCCCTGTTCAATAAATTTAGTACAACCAGTCAAGTAAGTACTCAAAGGGTCTGTTCAAAAACATTATTCGACCTTAGAATGAGAATTATAATAATTAATTTATTTATTAAATCTTGTTAGTCTAGGTCATACATATAGCAATTGTGTCATATAGCAGGCAAGCATTCATCCGGGGCAATACCCAACACACACACAATTAAAGCAAGAATAACCAATGAACTCTGCCTAATCATGCATCATATTTAGTTAGGGAAAAATATATAAGTAATTGACACTTGCAAATTATTTTTAAAAAAAACATGGATGCCATTTGAACTTGGTGAATAACATATGATTTATAGGCGGGGCCAATAGGAAATAAGTATAGACTAGTCAGGCTTCAGGATAATAACATGCAAAGTTGGGGTACATGTCAGATATTTGATGCACAATATTAATCAGAGGCAACAAAGAACAAAAGATACTGAACAGAAAGAAGAAACAGGTTACTTAAGAACACATCTTAACATGTAACAGGTAAGTGATCTTAGGAACAAACCAGGAAACCACAAGTACAACAAAGAAGGAGTAAGTGATACTAGTACAATACATGCTCATAAAAGGATCTAGGACCTAATAAATATCATCCTCCAAGTCAACTATTAGAATATCATAGAGCAACTAATAAAGCGGCAGGAAGGTCCAGTATATAATTTAGTCAAGCAAGGTTAACAAACATCATAATCAGTTCAAGAGATTCACGACAACAAAACTTAAGGCATAGAGCATACATATGAACATGATATATCTATCTACTATGAATTACATAAAGAAGACACTAGGACCATAGTCAATTACAAGATAATGCATTAACACGAGACTAGAACTTACCCTCAATAAGATAATAGTCCAATAAACTGCTATCAGACAATCCTAGTCAACAAACAGGAATTGGCATAGAGGATATTTTAAAATAATAGTTCCAAGAACAAACGATCAAGCAGTAAGATCACTAAAGGAAAACCAAGAAGACTTCATCACATTATTTCAGACTTTGCCTTTTTAGTTTTAGGCTTGAACTTGAGCAATCTTCTAAGAAGTTTAGACCATCACATCAAATTAAGCATTCATGCAGTGATCACATATAAGGTTACTATTTTTAGTCAACTAATTTAGCTTAGTGAAATGTAATAGACAGGTGAGTTAAAATAAGCAAATAGGCAGGTTGCATATATACCTAACACACACCAAATCATATATGTCATCATTGCTCACAACTAGAAACATGTGAATTAACAAACATATATATCGACATATAACTATTTAGCTCTAGCTATAGTGTCTAGTTATTTTTAAGTAAGTATTTGATTCAAATATACTATCAGCCAGGCAGAGAAGAAAGAAAATAGGTCATAACACTATTAAGTCTACTAATCAAGACAATATGCATAAATAAGAGTTTAGGAAATAGATCCAAGACTCAATAAAGGAGATTTGAACCATTAAAATTAATTAAAACACAACAGAGAGGACATTTAGGTGTCCTCTATACCTCAACCCCTTATACATTCACACCTTTGGACTCATTAGAGATAAGTTGTACCTATACAAACTAATATCCCTTACCTTAGGTATTTTTGCAAGTTATTAGCAAATGACATTGATAAAACAAGAACATGAATCCCAAAATTGACCTTACAAGTCTACTCCTTGGCTTGCACTCAAATAGGTCATTGTGCAGTATAGGTAAAGGAGGAAGGAGGTGAATATGGACAAAATTTTTATCTTTAAGTTATTTTAAAACTGAAATCAAGACTCTAAGATAATCACTTAGAAACTAAGGCTCACACAAAGACAATTTTGATAACTAGAATATGAGGTGGGTTGAGGGGTATTTATTTTATGAATTTGGGTGTATCAAAGTGACTCATTAAAGTCACTTTGAAGAACAAGGGACCAAATAGCACTAGGGTGGCTTATCTTACCCTACTCATTGTATAGGTTACCTTGTTTATAGTTTAGCCCTTTTATTTTGAGAAAAACAAGTTACTAAAAGCTTTTAGAGCTATATATATGAGTGAAAAGCAGTTTTGACAAAAAAGGGACATAGACAACCAACATTTAAACCACATAATTCCCATAGAGACAAATAGATACAATGACTGCCTTAAATAACCACAAAGACTGATGGAAAGGGCTACTTTAACTAACAATGATTAGGAACGCAGAACTTAGATCAAAATCATGAAAAAAAAAACAAATATCAAGCCAGAAAATTTAAATAAGCAACATCAATAAGGATATAAGAGACACCTATGACAAAGCTATCAAGCAAGCAGATTCAAATAAACAACATCAATTGGATTTATCCATTTTTTCCAATTGTAGTAATGATTCATGACTAGGTGTGTCCCTTCTAGACGTACTTTATCATCCCTTGATAATGAATTTAAGTCCAATATCTGCATTTCCTTGCGACTGTCAAAATGAACCAACATTCTCTGGTATTTTTCAACTCATCATCCACGTACTTCAACCTCTTTTTGCAACCTATGGATAGTTAACTTATCTTTGGTGGGTTTCTGAGGGTTATTATTTTTTAACTGTTTTCCTCTAAATGGGTGGTATGATGTGTTCTAATCAAATGGAACTGATCATGTCTTTTCTCCACTAATCTTTATAATCACTTTTGACCCTTGCATTCCCCTCCGAATCTTTTATTCTTCCATTCTTAAATGATAAACCACTTAAGGGGTATCTCTCCCTTAGCATTATCAGTCATGAATACCCTACAAGATCCCAAATTGCCTAAGGACACGAAGAGCCATATAAGATCGAGTCCTTTTAATACCTGTGAACACTAAGAAAGGAAATTCTTTTCCTTGGATTATGTGGACTGTAGACCTCAATTCAGGAAGTGACTACTGCACATATTCATCCTTCAAGTCCCATAACTGTTGGAACCAAAAATCCTGGTTGTCGTTAACCTTGTACCTCTTATTAGCCAACCAACTAGGGTGAGAGGAAACGTGATCAAAATGGGTCGTGGGATCCATATCCCAAGGCGTACCCTTCTTTACTAGATGCTTTACCAACCATCATTGTAACAACATATTAAACCCTTAGAAAAATCTTTTACCATTCTTTATTTCTCCTAAAGCTCGATACAAGTCAGCTATGACGATAGGGGCCAAGGTGTAGTGTTGAGTAGATGATACTTACTTAATCCTATAGAAAAGAGTGTGAGTGACCATGATCACATTGGGATGAATAAGATGTTTCTCGTTCTGAGGAATTACCAATGTTACTAACAAACTAACCATGAAGGCAAATGCTCTTCCATCTTTCCATTCTTGGTTCTGATCAGAATTCTGTGTGATATTTTTCTAAAACCCATAAACCTACCGAAGTGAACATATAATTTTTAGAACGGTAGGTAGAAATCCCTTGTATGTCCTAACCCTTTGTCCTAGATTAATAGGCATCCTTCTTTGATTTTCTCCCTCTCCCATGCTTCTGGAACTAGTATGTTATGTGATGACTTCTTCTTTCTGTGTTCACACATGTGTATGCTCTCATATGCACTTTCTAACTCTTCCAAAGTAAGGGTCAAATCCACTTACCTGAATCTAAATACTATCTTCTTATTGTCCTAAAACATGAACAAGACAGGAATCATATAAGGGCAAGGTTGCATGTCTATAAGGAATGACAAATACCCTTTATGTGTCTTTACCAAATCGTTATTGGATGCTGTCATGTTAAGCCACCAGGCCTTGAGAAAAGCATCAGGTTTCAATACCATATAAACCGGTGGTGTGAGAGGAGGCATTCTATAGTATTAAAGGAAAATCAATATGTTCGTAAGAGATAAAATTATTTATGGAAAAGTTATTCTTCAATCATCACATAATATGCTGATTCGAGACAATCTTGGAAAAATCGGTTGGACTAGCGTAGGTTTACTAATGGACTATCACCCTTTTTTATGCCGAGCCAAACTAGGCTAATGCTTAGAATACTGGTTTTGGTTTTGCTCTATCCTAGTTATCAAAGAGTGGCTTGAGAATTAACCGATTACTCGGATGGACTATCAAAGTTGGACCTTTCAAAAATCATTGGCCACAACTTATACCAATAATCTCGTTGTATGTTTAAAAAGGTTTTTTTCCCAGAGTGGACGACCGTATGAGGCGTGCTGTTGCCTAAGAAAGTAGAATTAAAGGCACAATTGGCCAAAATATGCCATGATAAAAAATGCAGAAAAGAACAATTAAAGACAAAATATAAAAAAATAGCTAAAAACACCTAATCATATAGAACTGGAATCTTAGTGTGGGTCCCAGTAGAGTCTCTATCTCTGTTTTACGTCTTCTTTTTTGCTTGATGGATTTTCATTTAACCGAGGAGTGAATAACACTTTAAAAATAATGTATTGATGACTAACTATCAAAATATACCAAAACTTTAACAATTTTGAAAATAATTTGAGAAATAACAGAGTCGCCACCTAATTTTTTAAGGAGATTAAGAAAACTTTATTTTTTAACTTTAAATTCTTAAAACCAGAATAAAATTTAAAATATAGAGGATACTGAGGAAGGGTTCCATATGAATTGAGTAGGGTTTTTAAGGCATTTCGTGAACATCCCAATTGGGTTATAATCTATGTGATTTTAAAGAAAACTATGTGTTATAACCTATTTGGAGAAAATTGTCTTTTTATGAGTTTAGATCAAGTCTTGGAATGCATTTTTTGAAAACTAAGGCATAAACGTATGTTGAGAAGACCAACGGTTTACAAAATATATCTTAATATACTTTTTGTGAGTTATGTTTGAGATAATTTTTCTTAAAATGAATATCAATTTTTTTTACTATTTATTATCCTAATTATTGCCTAAATGAAAAGAATTTTAAAGAAAAAGATAATAAGAGAATTCGAATCAATAAATTTATTTTTATTTATTCAAATTAGAGATTTTACACTCTTGGGACCCTACAAAATTTCGTACAAGAATATTTAATACAAAATGAGTAAAATACGTAAATGAAAAGCAAGAACCTAAAGCAGCGAAAGAAGAACACTTTGCTTGGACCAAGTCCATAGTTCGAGTAAATGGGGCATAGCCCATGAGGCCATGCAAACGGATCTCGGTGCCCAGGTCACATATGCAAAAGAAGAAAAAAATTAGAAATCGATCTAAATTAATCAAATAAGGAAAAAACAAAAGAAATCAAAACTTCTCATATTGGGCTAATCCCAAATACACAATAATGGACATGGAATTTGGATTAAAGAAAATAACCTTGGTTAATTATTGGGATAAATAGGAAGGAAAATAGGTCCAATTAAACCCAAAAACAATCATGTTGGGCCAATCTACTTAAATAGTATGGTCTAATTTTAATTAAATTCAATGCAACCAGTCAAGTAAGTACTCAAAGTGACCCGTTCAACAATATTATTCAACCTAAGTATGAAAATTATAATAATTAATTCTTTTAATAAATCTTATTAGTATGGTAATACATATATAAATTGTGTCACATAACAGGAAAGCAGTGATTGGAGACATACCCAACAACACTCACAATTAAAAGCAAGGATAACCAATGAACGCTGCCTAATCATGCATCATCTTGAAGTTAGGGAAAAACATGTAAGTGACACTTGCAAATCATTTTAAAACAGACCATAGATTCCATTTGACCTTAGTGAACAACATATGATTTACAGGCAGGGCTAATAGGAAATAAGTATAAATTAGCCAGGCTTTAGGATAATGACATGCAAGATTAGGGTACATGTCAGATATTTGATGCACAATATTAATTAGAGGCAACAGAGAACAAATAAAGCTGAACAGAAAGATGCAACAAATTATTTAAGAACACATCTTAACATGTAACATGTAAGTGATCTTAGGAATAAACCAGGTAACCACAAGTATAGCAAGGAAGGAGTAAGTTATACTAGTGTAGCAATTAATGCATGCTTATAAAAGGATCTAGGAACTAATAAAGATCAACCTCCAAGTCAACTATCAAAATATCTTAGAGAGACGACTAATAAAGAGGCATATGGGTCCAGTATACAATTTAGTCAAAAAGGTTAACAAGTATCATAATCAGCTCAAGAGATTCACTACAACAAATCTTAAAGGCATAGAGCATTCACATGAACATGATATATTTATCTACTACGACTTATATAAAGAAGACACTAGAACCATAGTAAACTACACAATAATGCAATATAAGACTAGAATTAACCCTCAATAAGATAATAGGCCAATAAACTTCTATCATACAACCAACTAGTCAACAAACATAAATGGGCATAGAGATACTTTCAAATAACAATCATGAACAAACAATTAGGCAGTAAGACCACTAAAGGAAAACCAAGCATACTTCAGTTACATTATTTAATACTTAACCTATTTATTTTTAGGCTTCAACTTGAGCAAACTTCTAAGAAGTTTAGATCATCATATCAAATTAAGCATCCATGTCAGTGATCACATATAAAGTTACTCATTTTAGTCAACTAGTTTAGCTAAGTGAACATGCAATAGACTTGTGATTTGAAATCGGAAAATAGGCAGGTTGCATATAAACCTAGCATGCACCAAAGAATATATACCAAAGAATATATGTCATTATAGCACACAACTAGAAACATGTGAATAAACAAACTAAAAAATCTACATATAACTATTTAGATCCAACTTTTGTGTCTAGTTACTATTAAGCAAATATTAGATTCAAATATACTATCAGCCAGGTAGAGAAGAGAGAGAAATAGGTCAAAACACTACTAATGCTCCTAATTAAGACAGTATGCACAACTAAGAGTTTAGAAAACAGAATCAAGACTCGACAAAGGAGATCTGACCTTTTAAAATTAACTAAAACACAATTGAGAGGACATTTTGATGTCCTTTGTCGCTCAACCCTTTATACATTTACACCTTTGGACTCATTAGAGATAAGTTGGAACCCACACCAACTCATACCCCTTATCTTAGGTATTCTTACAAAGTATGAGAAACCTGAATTGATAGAAACAAGCACTGGAATCCAAGAATTGATCTTACAAGTCTACTCCATACATTGAACTCAATTAGGTCATTATACAATATCGATAAAGAAGGAAGGAGGTAAATAAGAACAAAACTTTCACCATTAAGTTATTTTGAAATTGAAATCAGCACGCTAAGATGATCACTTATCAAATAAAGCTCATACAAGGACAATTTTGAAAATAAGAATACAGGGTGGGTTGAGGGATCTTTAGTTTAGGACTTTGGAGTGTCAAATTGACTACATTAAAGTCACTTTGAAAAACAAGGGACCAAATGGCACTAGGATGGCTTTTCTTACCCTATTCATCATATAGGCTACCTTGCTTATATCTTAGCCCTCTTATTTTGAGGGAAAGAAGTTATAAAAAGGTTTTAGGATGAAGGTATGAGTGAAAAAACCATTTTGACAAAAAAGGGACATAGACAACAAATATTTAAACCACAAAATCCCCACATAGAAAAAATAGACATCCTAAATGCTTTAAGTAACCACAAAGACTGCTAGAAAGGGCTACATTAACTAACAATGACAAGGATCATAAAACTTAGACCAAAATCATCACATAAAACCAATATCAAGAAAACAAATTAAAATAACCAGCATCAACAAGGATATAAGAGGCACTTATGGATAGAACTATCCAACACAAAACATAGTCAAGTGTATGCATGAGAAATAACATTCATAGTTCAAAAACCATCAAAGAAATGAAGAACATGGTAACTAACTCAAAAAAATTATCCTTAAACATGTATACTGAATAACTCAGAATATAACTAAGGTGACCTAGGATAAATTCTAACAAGACGGACCAGAGAACAAAATCAAATTCACAAATCACCTTCTAAATTCCCCATAAACCAGGGTAAGGGACTAAATCAAAGAAGGCTACATTAACAACCAGGTCTAATCTACCCTAATGAAAAGAAAAAACAACAAACCACATATTTACTCTATTTTAACCAAATATGATCAACTAAACAGTAAACAATCAACTATAACAAGCATGGAACTGATTTTAAAGTAGAAAACTAAGGCTTTACTAAGCAGTTACTAACAGAAAAAACATTTAACTGATTAAAATTTAAATAAGAAGTTAACTGTAATCATGCAACAAATAGGTAAAAAACACTAAGAAGAAGGTTCATGTCAAAAACAAATGACCAGTAATCACATAAGCAAACAATGTCACCAGTGATCAACTAAGATCACTAGTAAGCAAATGATGATCACCTAACCATCATAAACTAGCACATAAGCAGCTTAAACTAGCAAACAAGTAGCATAAATCATCTAATAAGTATCATAAGTGAGTGAAAGAACATCAAAAGGGTAGTATTTTCCTTTTAGAGAGAAACTCAAAGTGAACTAAGATAATAACCTAAAAAAATCGAAACAAAAGCTAAATCTACTCACTCAAGCTCTCCACAGCCTACAAATACCTTAGAGGAGTGCTTGGAAAGCTCCTTTAAATGAAACACCTCAAGGACTATGGCTAACTCTAGTTTTACCTCTGCTAACACTGATTTTAGACTAAAATCTCAAACCTAAGTAGCTAAAAATAATAGGATTCTAGCCGATACCAGGTTTCTAAGAAATTGTTAATAAATAATCTACTTCAATTTTTAAGAGCTGATTACACCAACACCGAAATTATAATTTAACAAAAACTAAATAATTATAAACCCTAATATGCTCTCAGAAACCCTAAACTCGACCACTGTTCAACTCTTTTTTTTTCTCCCCGAAAACCCATACTTTGTTTTCCTCCCTTAAAATCCTAGAGGGTAGGGGATTTAAATAGAAAACCCCTACTTGATCAACAAGTCAGAAAATAGAGAAAAAACACAGTAATCACTTACCAAGGGACAAATCATGGCTCTTCCTTAAAACCAAAAGATATCGGCCCTTCAGGGCTTTGCATTTTTATTTTGAACAAGGGAATAGGGATAAATACCATGACAAGCCAACCATTGAGTTCCACAGACGTACGAACAATATAAAAATATCACAAGAACGAAATACCTTATCCATAGTGGAATAGAATCCTATGCGGGATAGTACACAAGTACAACGTTCATGAAAACACTAGGATTAGGTTCACCCACGTAAGCAAGCAAGGATGGAGGAGCAATGTCATTAAAAGTTTTGAGCAAAATCAAAGTAACTCGAGGCTTAGGGTTTTCAATCGGAGGAAAGGGAAATGAACATGGGAAAAAAGGAATTGGGGATTGAAAGGGGAATTGAGTCGGGTTTAATTAAAAATTATTGGGTTAGCTCATAAAATAAAAGGAATTGGAAATGGGCATGGTCTAAGAA
>JBDJHY010906341.1:0-10606 GCA_039654485.1 Withania somnifera
ATATAAGGTTTGTCAAATTTGGACTCCGTTTCTATTTCAGGCCTTTGTTTCAAAATTCTGCAGTTGCAGATTTTCTACAATAGGCGTGATCCTGTTCCTAAAATGCGATCGCGGTAAAAAAAATTTAATTAGCCTGAATTGGCCCTGTCGCAGCCAGTTATAAAGAGCAGAAACTTGATTTTTCGTCTTATTTTTCAACCATTTTACTAATTTCTTCTCTTGTCCTTATACAATGTTTGCTGGGGAATTCTGTCAAAATTTGTGAGAAAGTTTTTGAATATTTCTTATGTCATTTCCTACTATCGGTAAGTCTTCTTCTCCATTTTAAGTTCTTAAAATCCTTAGTTTCCATCATTAATGGCACCATAAGTTCAACTTGATGGAATCCTTTCATAATATCTAAATTTTTGAGTAATTCTTCATAAATTGAATATATATTAATCCTAGAATTATTATTAACCCGAAATTCCAGCGTTAAATCCGTAAAGATTGAACCTTTGACCCCTTTAGGGTCAAAACTTCTTAAGCTATTATGAGGCCCTTCTGGCGCTCGAATTGTGCCTGATTTTGTAGCATGGGTTTCTGGTATCGTTGGAAAACCCTTGGTATAATTTATTTTCAGTTTTGACAAGCGGGCTTCGTAAGCCCGTTTTAGGCCCAATTTTTGGCCTAGTCTAGAATTTATCATAAATTACACCGTTATACTCGTATTAATATATAGAATTCATTGGCACAAGTTTCGGATCATTTGGGGCACATTTGATATCAGTAGGAGTTTGATTTGTGGATTTGTAGCGGTTTGTCATTGGAGTGGGTAGGCTCCATAGGGCTATCTCTGGGTTTATAGCTTTAATAATTGTACTAAATAGCATTCTTGAGTTGGGTAGCAAGGTTGTATAGCACCCCAATACTGTTCTTTCATCCGTTCTATGTTGATATTGATATGTTGGTACCCGAGTGATATGGGGGCCGAGACTTAGCAATTGATTATAGATACCTGTGCAGGGCATAGGATGTGAATATCTCATGTTTATATGTGATTTATATGTGTTATTGACGTGCTGTACATTCATGACACGAGAGGCCGAGCCTAAGGCTCCGATAAGAGTATATGAGGTTGGGTGGGTATCACCACTTGATTTTGAGCCACGAAGGCTAAGAAATATTATGATATTAATGATGATTAACAATATGAATTTAGAAACCACAATACTTAATGGTAATATAAGTAGTTGGCTTTTTACTGATTTAGACTCGACATAGAGTCGAGCACCCGGTAATAGTAATTTTACTTGTTTTAGTCCAGGATTTCCTTCCTGGCACTGGGAAAAATATCATTTACTTAATTAATGTTGGCACTTGAGTCCGACCCAGAATCGACAGTAAGTACAGCATTGGGACTTGATTCCGTCATCGCATGACAGTGAGTACAACTTTTGACACTTGTAGCACTACTGGTTATGGATAGATAGTGATACCCGATTTATTGATGGTTATGATCAGATATTATGATATATAGGTTTGTAGCCTTGATTTGTTGAGTTGTGCTTGATGGTATGATTGATATTTGCCACGATATGCCAGACTATTTGATATGGAAACTAGATGCCAGACTATTGAGACCCTTGAGGCTCTGTGATTTGGGGATGTGTGATGAACCCCCATGGACTTGCCTCTGGGCTTCCACGTGATGCGGAGGAGGGGTTGGAGTATGGAGGATAGCATACATTGGGAAATTTTAGGGTAGCCTTCTATGGGTTCTGCCTACTGGGCCTGCGGGTACCGGATGGTTACTTCATGCATTGTATTTACTTTCCACACTTGTTCTCTTCAGTATACCCTGGCTGAGATGTAAGGCCTACGGTGAGCATGTTTCTTTTGGTGTACGCTGCACTTCTTTCTTGGGGACTTGTTAGCATTTAATTGTTTACTTTATATTTATATTACTGTATAGTTGTCCTTGTTGGTTACTACTTGTTTTATGTTGTGTGGGATTAGTGCTTTAAACTCTTATTTGTCTATTCATCCTTTCACTTGAGGTTGCTGGTAAACAGACCATGTTCTACTCCTATCTTCTTTGATTCCCATTATTTGTATTATATTTCACATATGTTGTTGCAAGGACGCTGAGTATATTCTTTTCCATTACCTATGATCCTGGTATGTGATTAGCTAGCACTATCAATTTATGTGACACTTTTTTATTACTTGAGATGCTAGTTTTCCTGTATTGCACTATTTGCTTCAGTGACCCCTCTTCTTGTACTTTGTTATTTACTGCTTTTATTATTGTTATGTGCTTAGTGGGCCCTCGAAGCTTACTAAGTATGGGTTGCTTCAGTGACTTGTACTCATACTACACTTGCACTTATATATATCCGAGTACAGGCCCCCGCTCGTGATATACAGACCGCTGTTTGTTCGGATTCCATTCATATCGGAGATCATGCTTCTCTTCAGGCTTATGTTGATTGATCTCCCTAGTATTTTGGAGACATCTTGTTACTATATTTACTTCAGTTTTATCATTTTGTACTTAGCAGTTCGTTTGACACTGATACCGAATTTTTGGTGGTTATTTCTTTCTTAATTAATTTCGAAAAATTATTATTTTATCTTGTGACTTTTGATATTCTTCTACATTTAATGTAGTAGTCCTCCATTTTGGCTTTGGACTACGGGGTTTGGTTCTCCTACTGGTGGTATAGTAGGTGCATCATGATCCGCGAAATTGGGTCATGACAGCTAATAATGGTGCATGGAAATTGATTGTGATTTTCTGACGTTGTTAAGGTAACAATGAGAATTAGTGCCTAAGGTCTCTACCAAGCGGGGATTTGGTGTTCGGAGATCTCTTTCCGACAGTCTGGGGTCTCCTACAAACATTTAGTACATGTCTTAGATAGTCCCCATGGGCCTGAATAATCTCATATAGGCAGCAGATGTGTACTGGTAGGATATACATGCATCATCATTTGATTACACATTGCATTTCATATGCATTGATCTGGTGTGTTGATTGATCCTATCTGTCTGAGTAATATTAGGAGTTGAATTACTTGTTGATGAATTATGGGTACTTGCTAAGTTCTGACTAAGTTCTTTAGGTACTTCATGATTTATGACACTTATGTGATTTATATTTGGAATTCGAGAATCTATGGGTACTTTTGACCTCAGTATTTGTTATTACTATATATATTGTGTTCTGGATGCTGGATAGTGCTGAGTGTTGGTTGTAGTTGTTGGACGTTGGTTGGATGTTAGGAGTTCTCATCGTTGCTTTATATTAGGATTAGAATGTTGTTGAGTACCATCTTTGTACTCACGCTTATTCTTTTGTACTTTTATTGTAGCTGTTGTGCCAAGGACTTCTTGATCTCCTCTTCCACTCAGCCCAAAGAGATCATGAGATAGTTCAAGGTAGCTTCTCATTCTATCTACAGACACCAAAGTCAAATCCATCTTTTGTGTTATCTTGTCTTTACTTATTAAAGACATTTCGGAGACCAATTTACTTGTATCAATCTTTAAAGAAGCTTGTATACATACAGTGGACACCAGGTTTGGGATTTAGAAATGTATATCGTTTTAACCTTCTAACTTCTTACTGATTTTGTTTATGTACGCTTTTATTTTATGTTATTTAGCCTTTTGTGGGAAACGGTTAAGAGTTTGTTATCTGAGATGGTGAACCTTAATATTTATCCAAATATGCACGCCTTCAACATACTAATAAATGGACTATGCAAAGAAGAGTTTTCGCGGTGGATGAGATAAAGGCCATCACGATTGAGGTTTTGGTCGTGTCAATTTTTGGGAGGAAAATAAGAAGAAAAGTTTGTATTGTAGCAATTGCTTGCGGGGAAACTTTTGAAATAAGAACAGTTTGTATAACCATATCTAGAAAAAAGAATTATATACTTAT
Source organism: Withania somnifera (assembly GCA_039654485.1). Taxonomy (NCBI): domain Eukaryota; kingdom Viridiplantae; phylum Streptophyta; class Magnoliopsida; order Solanales; family Solanaceae; genus Withania; species Withania somnifera. Next base: position 3,929 of record JBDJHY010906341.1, read on the forward strand.
AGATGGTAAATATTTTTTAAATATGAGATATGCAGGTGATTTCCCCTAATTCAAGCAAGATGCCCGTCAATAGATTTTTAGAACATCTTCAGATATCGTTAAAGATAAAGGAAATGTTTTTCTAATCTTTTCTTTTTTTTTTTTTAAATCGTTAAAGGTCAAACAAGGTGTTTCATATTTTTCACGTACTAAGATTCCTGACTGCATTCCTTTGTGGAGATTTTAATTGAAATGTTGACCAGATACTATGGAGGAAAAAATAGAATTTCCGTCGATCATTTTGGACAATTTCTGAAAATTCCTTGACAAACTTATAAAATAAAAAAATAAAAAAGTGGAAGATTCTACGCAGCTTTTTTGTTTTGCCACAAACATTGTTTGTGTTGTGGTATCTCGTTTTGGCATGCCATAAATCCTCTTCTACACAATCAACAGTAAGAAAAAAACATATGAAGAAGAGCACCTCATTCATGCATGAGCGATTTGTTTAAAAAATAATAAATAAACATGCAAGGCCCAGAACTGGGGCAAATCGTTGACGTTTCAACAATTTGTCCGTTTTGGTTTAGTCTAAATTACAGTGGCCAATTAAACTTTTTAATTCAAAATGTCTGTTACATAGGCGCCGCACTCATTGCAGGCCATTGTTTCAGCCGATGGGCTTTTTGTCCTCCTCCCATGTTAAAAATCGAAATTTAAACTTTAGATCTAAGGTCTAAAATCAGACTTAACAGAACCCCACTTCAGACCAACCTGAACATGTCTTTAGTTAATTTGATGCGGTTGTAACTTAAACATTCTAAATTTCGACAATTAGAGGTATTTGTGCAGTTCACCCGTTGCAATATGCAAGCCTCTTTTTTTTTTTTTTTTTTTAACCAATAGTGTCTGAATCAGCTTTCGCACACCTCAAGTAAATTCACTTAAATAGGTGTGAATTCACGAGATACCTGCCACCTCCCACCAACAACAAATGTCAGATAACTCGGTCCACCAATGCTGGAGCAGATAGGAAGAATCAGCTGCTGCTTTTTATCTCCGAGATTTTGCAACATGACTTATCTGCGAAATTTGAACTATTTGTCCATCTTTAACAATGAAAAGTTCTTTGCAAGGAATGCCAGAAAAATATTTAAAAAGATTAAAGGAAAAAACAGACATCACCATACTAAAGTTGATGTTCTGCAAATGCGCAGAGAATGTCGTCATGATTTGCTATCTAACAGCCCAGTAAAGAAAAATTATAGGGGCATTAGCAATTTGTTATGTAATTCAGATACTGATTCCAAAATTGAGATCACCAGAAATGAACAAGACCTTGCACTAAATAACATCAGCTAGCAATGCCAATGTCCCAAGTTGTGGAATTAATTTTCCCCTTTCATAATAAGCTTGCTAAGATTTTCCTACAAGTGCTTCAGTAAAAATCATTTCGATTTCTTTTGATCAGAAACTCTTGCTCCCGCAATCTTGACAACCGGATGATCCTTTGGATGAATAAGCTTCAAAGCTGGATGAACCTTTAAATCACCCATTACCAACTTTTGGTTAACATCCAACTCACTTAAGTCCACGTCAATGTAGGGAGGGATGACATCTGCTGGGCATAGGAACTTTACTGTTCTCTTGATGATGTTCAAATATGACCCTAGCAAATTGGTTAACCAGTAATTATTAAAAATTAAAACTACATAAAGAAAACGAAAGTGCAACCAAATAGGAAACGGATATCACCTCACATATTATCCATGTTTCATTGTTCTATCATTCAGCAAGGATACTCTCTTTCTGAAATTGACCATCAATTTTAAGAGAAGCACTACGTAGCTCACTATCTCATAAGATTCAGACTTCACATATTAGCTAAAAGAGATGACGCCCAACGCCCACAAACATATCACGGGCTCATGTTTTTAAGAGAGAGAGAGAGAGAGAGAGAGACTATCAATTGGGATACTGCTATTTGAAATTAAAAGGATGAATAATTATGATTAGCTATATCTTACACTTTATCCCTCCTTTAGTTGCTCCTATCCCTGTAATTACTTTTTTGGTTGGATGGAAAAAAGGCAAGTTAAAATCTCTGGGTTTTAGTCGTACATCTGAAGTTATAATGACTGAAGCAACTGATCTGTCTCTCCAATACCAACCTCTACTACATAAGGTGCACAAATTTTATGGACTGTAATTAAGTTTTAAGAAAAAGCAGCGAGTTATGTTCATTAAACAAGTTTATGTTCCGTATATACCATTAAGAGAATATTTCTATCACAAGCAAAATCAATTCGACTGTCACTTCTTTTGGAGAAGGTATTGTATTTTATAAATGATCAGTAGAAGGAAGTCTTGTCGAATCTGTACATGTACAGCAAAAAAGGAACTTGGCATAAATCTAAGCGGTCTAGACGTATAGTGATTCTATCATATCTAGAATAGATTCAGCCTCGTCCATTTGTTGCATTTTACACCAAAAACAAATTAAAGCTATACATTTGGACTTTATCTTCTGCATGTTGTTTTCCATGTCTTGAAAACATCTTTTATTTCTCTTAATCCAAACAGTTCAGCAAAATCAGCTAATGAAGTGTCATTTGATTATTATTGACTTACTACATACCTGTAAGTACTAACAGGTAAGATTTTAGAACAATTTAACCCAAAATTTCCCTCTTTAGAATTCATTGTGTTTTTTTTCAACCCTCATGGAATTTACAGTGGATGGACCCAGGTGGAATGTCTGGGAATTAACTATATATTACTAGAAGATGACAGAAAATGACTGCAAACGCCTTTTCCAGAAAGGAAGAGGTAACTGAACCATAAATGATAGTGCTGGAGATCAACCTCCTCACCTTATGGCTTTACTATAGCTTTTCACCAAAACATTTCGCACTTCTTTTAAAATGGATGTTCTAAACCTCTAGCATTCTATCTGGAAGGAGGATTTGAGCAGGAGCTTCACCACTCTAATTACCTTAGTGCTTAACGAAAGGGATAACTGAACTAACAGATACAAGTCCATCTGTTTGGTATGAAGTAACTATAAAGGATTTCAAAATCACTCGCTGAAAGACTAAAAAGGGTAATAGTTGAATTAATTTGAAGGAACATCAACTGAATGCCTTGACCATCAATTATGCAAGGAGAATCAGGAGGTTTGAAAAAACTTGACCTAGCAAAGGCCTAAGGTGTGCTAACTGGAACTTCCTCCTGAATAGTGAAATGATAGGATCTCGTCAAAGATGGTTTCAACAGATAATACATTCCATCTATAGGGTAAGACTGTCGGTGCTGGCTAATAGCACACCAGTAGGGTTTTCTTGCCTCCGCTCACCAAGACTTAAGACAAAAAGCAAAAAATCACCAGGCATGTCTGAGCTGATTTGGGATTTGAACCCAAGTCTCCCACGGCTCATTCCAATTGCAACCGTTAGAATACACCCTTGGTTTCTCTACCTTGATAAACTTCTAGGTCCATCATAACCATAATATATTTTTTTTTTTTTTTTTTTGAGAAAGCAAAACCACAAAATATTTGCATTGATGAATTCAAGAAAACCAGTCGGTATACCTCTTGATAAGGAATTGATGCAAGTGTAACATGTGATGAGCTAGTTTCAATACATCCCCGCGCAAATCAGCAAACTAAAGAAATTAAAGACTTGACAAAGATAAATAGCATGTGAAAAAGAGAAAACGGCAGATGTCTCTATTACTCACCTTTCTTCAAACCGGGAGACACATCCTCTCCTCTAAATACAAGAGGAACCTCAACCTTTAATAAAGCACTTGATGGAGCTCTTATAAAGGTAACATTAAGAGGCGCATCTGAACCAGCTTCCAGATGAACCTGAACATTGGAAAAGAAAAATCAATACATCACCAATGCTAAAAGTTGTCTAAAGCGCTGTTTGGCTCCAACAACTTCATAATTCTAAAAAAGGTTTTCCTTTTGAACCGAGTTAAGCAGTTAAAGGTCTTTCGTGTGAGCTGAGTTAAGAAGTTCCCTGAGTTTCAACCCCTGATACCACATATCTTAGCAGGCTGTTCGATGTATCACACTGTGGCAACGACTTTTTCCACCATTATGGTTTAGAATGTTACAAGAATTGAAAAGAACAGTCCATTAATCATCACGAAACCCAAAATATAAGTATTATACTAGTAAGTTTGCAAGCTACTCATAAGACTGTTGCTTCCACTCTTGTGGCTGCTTACTTTATGGGACATCACACCAGAGCTAATATCAACTCCTATCTTTCACCATCAAATCCACCAAATAATTTTAGAACCTAGTTTGTTTCAAGAATATATCAACTCAAGAAGCTCCATCTTTTTCCCTTTTGAGTGTTGGAAACTATGTTCAATCCAAGGTGTGGACTAGGGGTAAGTGAAGTGAGTGAAAATCCAGGGAAACGAGGTTCAAATACTATCAGCGACAAGAAAAAACTCCAAAGTGATTTCTCATATCTGCCTAAACCATGGTGGAAGACTTACTAGGTAATTGTGCTAGTGGGAAGTACCTGTTACTCAATGTACCTTGTGAGATGTCAATGTGCGCGCAGTACGATTCGGATTCTATCACTATCAGAAAGAAAAGTGTGAATCCATAACCAGTGCCCTAAAACTAGTGTAATATTACAATGCAGCCAGCTTCAAAGCTAACCTTATCCAGATAAGAAGTATTATTGACGAGTCCAAAGGTTAGGTAACCGATAAGCTGTTATTGCTGCTTACTCAGAAGCAAGCAAAGTAAAAGGCAAGAAGCTAAAATTAAAAAAGAAAACATATAGGAAGGAAAATTTTGATGGATCCCTTATTTTCACGCACCCAAATCTATTTTCCACTCAATTCACATAAAAACAAAGAAAGGCAATATCTTGGCAGGCAACAAATTTACCCGTATTCACATTAAAATGTCCCAAGACATAAGCTTGTCCAACAGAATGGAAGCATTACTATCCACACCTATACTTAAGCATCTAATAGAACTAAGCTTGCAAGAAACTGCTAACTCCAATAAGCAAATTCAGATCAATTCAAAGTATCTAATAAAATAGAGGCAAATTACCTTTCTGGGAAGAACTCGAACCTTCTCAATAACTTCAGGAGATTCAAAGTCAGAGCGAACCTCAAGATCAAACAACCTGGACAAGAAACGGGAGCAACCGAGATGGTTAACAAGCTTCCTAATCTGATTAGCCTGAACAGAGATGAGCCTTTTGTTACCACCATGTTGACCATCCTCTTGTTCAAACACTATACTAGGTAACCTGCCAGCTTTCCTCTCTTTGGCAGCAATGTTCTTGCCCGAAGTGGCACGAACAACGGCATGAATAGTTTCTGCATATCTGGGGTCGGGTTTTGGGAAGTCTTCCTGGTCTGGAAGAACGGCGGCGGCGGTGGCAGAGTTGCTCAAGAAACGGAAATGGTGGAGGGAGTTCGTCAGCACAATGCGTCGGATCAACATTTTTGTATGTGATTGAGTCGGAGTAAGTGCGCGAGTGAGCCGGAGGGGCTTAACGAGGGTTTTGAGTTCCACTCACTTTTGCCACACAGGTGAAGAAAACGTAGAAAAGGGGAAATTTCCTAGTCTTCTTTGATTGATTCACATCAAAATGAGTAAGTGGAATAAAATAAAACTTCGTCCTCGTGAAATTATTTGTTATGATTCTTAAAAATAGTTATATTAAATTATTTATTACTTAAAAAATTTAAGATCATTTTTTGGTAAATAACTATCGAATTTGAATACCACAAATACCTAATTATGAATGATGCTATATCTATTCTAATATCAATAATATGTAAAATAGTGTACAAGAAAATTTCAATTAATATTTTTTTAAGAGACGTGAAAATAGAATTACCTTAAATAATTTGAGAGGAAGTAAGTATTAAGTTGAATAAGAGAAGGTGACATATTCAATGGACATGAGATTTATATTTTGTTTGGTTGAATAATACATATAATTAAATAAAATATTAATATACCTCAAACTTAAATTTTAGAATATCTCACCTTATTTCATGAACCAAACGACCATAATGGATTTGGGGTTCTATTGGTAAATATTCTTTTCTGAGTAGTCCGAAATTAGGGTATGTTGATAGTTTTTCAAAATTATTGAATTAATGGAACCAAATATTATCTAACATATTATTAAATAATTTTGTAAAATCATACGTTCTCACGTAGATCTAGTACTATAATATGTGACACATCCACGCCCTAAATTAATCTGATCCTAATGCACTACGAAGCTATATTAAAAGTACTTCATAGATATGATAGTTCACATAGTTATGTAATAATCCAATTAAAGGTTGTATAAGATTTTAATGACTCTCCCGATCATTTTTGACTTTGTGTGCTAAATAACTATTTTTCCCTTCTTTTATTTGCTCGGTGTCAGTTTTGATATGTTGGTGTCGTAAGGTTTGGGCTTGGAGTGATTTCTTGGATGAACTGTCTCATGGAGTTTTGAAACGAACTCATGTATCGCTTTAATAGGCAAACAATGCAAATAAAAAACATACTACATCCTTAGGTGGCGAAGAGCCTACATTAAGGTGGCAAACATTCCCATCGATGCTAGCTCTTAGGTAAGATTAGCCTGTTATTCCTAGAATTTTTATCCGTTGAGCGACGCCCTTCTACTGGGCACCGTTGAATCA
>JBDJHY010906452.1:0-14792 GCA_039654485.1 Withania somnifera
AGTATCGAGCACCCGGTTATACTACTTTTACCTGTTTTAGTCCAGGATTCGTCCTTGGCATCGGGACTTAATCATATACATTTTTTATTACTAAATACTGGCACTTGAGACCATTTTCTATACGACAGTGAGTACAGCGCTGGGACTTGAGACCTTCTCTGATATGGCAGTGAGTATAGCTTTTGATACAGAGGTTGATGATGACATTGTGGACCATAGGTGATACTACCAGATTGATGATTTCGGATTATTATTGGCAAAGAATCACCTTAATTATGATTTTTGGCATGTGATGTCGGGTTCTGATTCTTACCTGGAGATGCAAGGTTCCTTTGACGACCATGTGTTTGTTACTTTCCTGCACTTGTTTTCTTCAGTATACCCCTGGTAGTATGGGATGCCTAAGGGTGAGCATGTTTTGTATGTACGTTGTGCTTCTTATGGGAGACTTGTCAGCATTTATGTGCTTTACTTTATTATTCATGTTAATTTCCTATCTATTATTATTGGCTACTTGTTGCTTCGTGTTATATGGGAATTAGTGCTCGTTACTTCTGTTCATTCCGTTATCTTTCACTTGAGGTTATCGGTATATCTTCCTTGATTCCTATTTATTGGTTATACTTTCATATATGTTGTTAGAAGGACGTCGGATTAATTCTGATCTAGTACAGGTGATCCTGTTATGTGATTAGCTAGCAGTATCTGTCTACGTGGCATTTGATTCATACTGAGATGCTAGTTTCCTGATATGTCCTATTTGCTTCCATGACTACTTTTCTTGATATTCTGCTATTTACTGCAGTTAGTTTTGTTGTGTGCTCAGTGGGCCTCGAAACCTAGTGAGTACAGGTTGTTTCGGCGGCTTGTACTCATACTACACTTGTACTTGTGCAGATCCGAGTACAGGTCTTCAATCATGATTCAACTCGCTGATCGTTCGTTTCTCCACAGATCAGAGTTTCAAAGTGAGCTTGGCATGCAGCTTGATCCTGTTTTTCTTCAGCTTCATATTTTGATTATCTCTATTGTATTTCTGAGACCTTTGGATATTGTATATTTTCCATCCTTGTTAATCTTTATATAGAGGTTCATTTGACATTGACATCGGGTCTTGGTGTATTCCACAATTCGTTATTATCTTTACTATTTCTTTTTATATTCTTCCGCATTAATTGTAGTAGTCCTCCACTTCGGCTACGGACTACAGGGTTCGGTTCTCCTACTGGTGGTATAGTAGGTGCCATCATGATTCGAGAAATTGGGTCGTGATATTAATCTGTGTGCCATTAGTAACCGCATCGAAGTTGTCTTGGGGGATCCCAAGACCAGCTATCTATAAATGTCTAATGACATCAGATTAATGCTAACACCAAGATCATATAAGGCTCTAGAAAAATTGAATGCTCTGATGGTACATGGGATGGTAAATACACTTAGATCCTCCTTATTCTAAACCAATGATTTGTAAGCAGTGGCACTATAATGATGGATGTTATTTGAGGGCTCAAAAATCACTAATCTCTTTTTTGTGCCCAAGTATATCATAAACTTGGCATATCCTTGAATTTTCTCCAGTAATTCCACCAACAAATTATTAAATGGTAGTTTCATTAACATTGATATGAACTTATGGAACTTCCCATCCTCAACCTCTTCTCTAGTTTGTGGGGGAATGGAGGTGGTGGTCTTGGCATTGTTGTCATTTGCTTAGGTTTTTTGCTTTTCTCATCAGTAACCTTGTTGTCTCTCTATAACTCATCAGTTTCATGGTTATTATCATATTGAAAACAACATATTTTTCATAAAATTTACTTTAGGAGAGAATTTCAACTCCCTCTTTATCATAAACCAATTTCCTTAGCACCGGTAATACTTTTATGATCCTGATGGTGATAGGCATACATTATCTATCCTTTCTTAGATTATGCACTGTGTCACATGGAAAGGTGCCCATATTACTCTGGTTCAATGTGGCTAACATCTTTCCCATGGAACTTCAATTGTTACATGTATGTAGAGTGCAAATCCACCAACTAATCAATGTATGAGATTTTTCTATTCATATATTTCAAACTAGCCTCAGAAGACTCCACCCTCTCTAGAACTCTAGCCAAAAACACATTAAAATAAATCAAATGATATCCATAAAGCTAAGATTCTAGTTGGGTCCAAAAATTCGAGTAAAAGAAGGGATCGTGTGCCCAGCAACTTGAAACACCAAACAAAAAGTATCAACGCATTTCTATCAATACCATGAATACATACCTAAAATTTGGATTAAAATAGAGCTACCAATAAGCTAGACTTAATGAATAAAGATAAGAACAGAGTTGCAAAATTTGGTAATTTGGGCATGAAATTCGAGTGAAATTACATCAATAACTGACGAAAAAATTATAACACACAATCCCTGATGTCACTCAATCTCATATGAAACGGCTCAAAGTTTATCAATGGGCAAAATATGAGTTTTTAGGTAAAAATAGATGAACATAGATTGAAAATCAAGGTTTTGGGATATATATACTGCCAGATAATAGTGCATCACAATTGTATCCATGGAGATCAGAGAAAGAAAGATCACAAAGGTATCGTCATCACATGAGGTTAACCACGATTGCAATAAAGAAACTCAATCAAAGGGGAAGGTCAGTGCTTCATAATTGTGACGAGAAGAAACTCTAATACTATGAAATTATGAGGATAAATTCACGATCATGAAGTGTAATTTTAAGGCACACCAGCAATAGCTGATGCAACAAAACCATCTAAGAAAATAATCCCAAAGAAGGCTCGAAATACCTTCAGAACCTGAGGAACAAAAATCAAATATACTACTTACATGAAAATGGAACTCCAGATTCGACAGCGTAAATAAAATTCTGATTTGATATCATTTTTCTAAATGTTAACTAAAGTAAACTCTCAGCCTAAATTTTCAAAATTCCAATAGAGAACACAAAAAGAGCGCGACTAGTTCGGGACCCAAACCAACAGCTCACCTAATCTAAACTCGACATTTTGGAGATGATGGTGCAAATAGATTTTTGATCTAACACTCTGATTATCAAAATTTGACCGAATTTAAAATTTCTAACTCCAAAACACAAAATACATAAAATGAGATAAGATCACAACAAAGGCTTATAGACATAAACCAAGAATCTATCTAGATCAAAATCTTTGTTCTGGAGCTAACGGAACTTTCAAAGTTTGATTCCAATTCATTTTCAAGGAATATTAAATAAAGTCAATAATTTTAAAAGCTAACGCTCTAAAATAGAAAAACTAACATAAAATCTAAATGAATGACCCGAGAACCAAACTATCAAACCCAACAAGTTATAAATGACTTGGGTTCTATACAAAAAATGTCTAAGATACAAGAAAAGCATGAAAAAATAAAAATAACCAGAAAGGTCATTACAAATAAATTAATTTACCTTAGACCATTTATTTTAGAATCTATCTAAAAGTATTTTCTTCGGCTCCCAAGATGTAATCTATGCATTTTGGATGGACTTGTGTGTTGGGAACTAATCGAGGCATTAAAGACTCCTTCCACAAGGCTATAACACCATTAGAGGTATTTTTTCATAGATCGTCAATTACTTCGAGAAAGGAGTCCTACCTCCGAATAGGTTAGGGTGAGATTTTTTCTTGATATTTTGTTCAAATTTGATTTTATTTGATGTTGATGCTTTATCCTTTAAGTTGGCCAGCGATGATTCATTTTTGTACTTTATCAGTTGTATTTGAGTTTAGTTAATATTGGATTATCCATATTACAAGATCTATTATTGACATATCTCTATGCCCTATATTTGTTTTATTATTATATTCTACTGGTTAATTTCTTGATTGAAGGGTTGGTGTTATGAGAGGATTGTGGTTGGTGTATACAGGTAGTTGGTGCTCATTACCGCTTTGTTTTAGAGCCAAATAAGGATACCTGATGAGTACCCATTGTACTTTTAGTACTCACCCATGCTTTTCTACACTTCAAGTAGGTATAGAGCCTAGTACAATCTGACTTACCTTCTAGTGCAAAGTCTGGGGTTTTAGTTTGGAGTAGATGTTTTTTTTTCTGATAATTCTTCATGGACTTTTTTATTTTATCTATTGTATTGTTTTTGAGGATGTAGACACTGTGAGACTGATTATGTATTTGATTTCATCTTTGTATTTACTCTATAATGGCTTATACATAGTGACTCCCGATTTTGGGAAGGTTATTAGGTTGAATTTTTGTATTGTACCTTTTACTCTTTTTGCTGACTCATTATTTTTTGTATTTACGCTAGTGGTATTGTTTAGGCTTATCTGTCTAGATGGGCTTGTATAGGTACCATTAGGACTTGGACTTTGGGCCGTGACATTTACCCTTGTGCCTCGGGTTTAATTTTTTTATTGACTTTTTGGACCCAATTCTTGAAAATAATAATATGGGTATCATTCGTTTTGTCTTCTCATGGGTAATTTATATTTAACTATTTTTACAGTTTTAGAAACTAAGAAAAGGAAAAGCTTAAGTTTGATTTTTTTGCTTTGACTTTAAGACAAAATAAGGTTCTTTGACTCTCTTACAAGGTGTTTTAAGTGATTATGTGTTAGTTATGTGTAAATAAGAGTAATGGGGATCATTTGGGGGGTTTGTATGGTGAGTTTATAAGTATTCACCTAGGCACTAGAGTCAAGCATGCGGAGGTAAAATACAGAAATAAAAGTTATTATAAATTCTTTGGCTATTTGATATTTCTATTGAGCTAAGACTAGTATAGTTTCAAAATACAGTATGGGATTCCATTTACTTTGTTTGACTCCTTGTTGGATATTATACATATGTGTATGTGGGGAGGGGGTTGTTTTCCTTGAACTGTTTGATGTTTCACCCATGTGAGGTATCTATCTAATTTGAGGATTTGACTTATTAAACTTCGGTCATGTAAGGGCCTTATTGATTTAATTACTTTGCTTGTGCCACACTCCATATTGTATGTTATATTACTTATTTATTGTTGCATTCTAAATCATTAAAATAGAATTGAGGTACTTGAAATATAATGATATGTGATATGAAAGGTAAGGATCGAAAATGTAATTTTTGGCATTGTTGTGATACACAAATAAAAAATACAAAGAGGATTATGATATAAAAGATTATGATATGAAAAGCACGGGTCGATATGTGGTTTTTTTCATTGCTATGATATACATTTTAATCAGGTACTACACCAGTAGGATACATTGCTTAGCTAGCCCCGATGGATCCTGACTGTCTGGATATTAGAAGTAGGTGTGTATTATTAGATCGGACATGCATCATACTGGTTGATATCATATTGTATTGCATAGGACACTCATTGGTCGATGCATGTGATTGACTTGCTCACTCTATTAGATTGATCATATTTGTTATCCTGGTTGAAGGCTCTATTTTATTGCTCTTGCTTCTCATTTATTTCACTTGGTTAACCTTACTTGTCATGCTAACTGAATACTTTTTCTATTCATGCTTCTTATCCTATTTCACTCACTTGACTATACTTGTTATACTAACATACTCCTTATTTTCCTAATCATTAAAGGCCTATCATTCTTCTTATTTTGCTTCACTTTTTAATCATGCTTTTTAGTGACACGTGAATATATATTCTTTCCTAAACCTACTTTCCATTTCACTTCACTTGTTTGCTTATGCTTAATAGTGATTATTTGACTTTCTTTATTTGTTGTTGATATTGAGTTATTTCTTTCCTTTTTGTTGGATGGTATTACTGGACTAAGTAGGCATGCATTTATAAGATTAGTAGACATGGTATTATTGTCCTCATGATGATTGAATTAAGAAAGTCTTATGACTGATGGTAATTGAAGGCTTATGATTGATGATGATTGAATCGAGAAAACATTATTACTGATGATGTCTTAATACAAATAGATTGGTTATGCTTGAAATAAAAAAAGTGAAGAGTATTGACGAACTTATGAAACTTTTTTTTATCTTGGCCTATTCGTATTTCAGAATCACCTAAGTGGGCATGCATTAATAAGATTAGTAGATATGGTATTGTTTTCCTCATGATGATTAAATTGAGAAAGGCTTCTGACTGATGATAATTGAAGGCTTATGATTGATGATGATTGAATCAAGAAAATATTATTATTGAAGATGACTTAATACAGATAGATTGGTTATGCTTGAAATAAAAAAGTGAAGAGTATTGACGAACTTAAGAAACTTTTCTTTTATCTTGGCCTATTCGTATTTCAGAATCCATTTCACAAGTATATTTTTCAGCTTCTAGGTATACCTTTCACGCCATGGGTGGACTTATCTATTGGAGACTGAGAGAGGTGATGATAGACTCTTTCAACGAGTCAATATAGTGACTAGTGGGATTGTTTTACTAGTCATGAGTTGGCTCGATAAGGAAGACCGGCATCTGTACAGGTCAGGGATGAGATTAGGGTACTTAAGGTTGTTTCGAGTTGAGTATATTTATGGTATCTTGATGGGTTATGGTTTTGGAGAAGTTCTTGTTGATTTTGAATTAGATGAGTTTATTATTGAAACCTTCTTACGTCCTATGTCTTTTATTCATGATATTCTATTGGATATATTTTATGTTTGTAGGTTGTAGTTATTAGAGGTTCAATGTGTATTAGGGTGTTAAGTTCTTGTCGTCAGTTTGTTTTAATATCAGCTGAGGATATTGTTGAGTACCCATTTTTTAGTACTCACCCTTTCTTCTACTATATTTTTCATGTAGGTTTGGATCCAGGCACAACCTAACTTTTTTTTGCAGTTCAGGATCCGAGGTTCCTTTTAGGAGTACTTTCGAGGTAGCTGCTTGTTGTCCAGAAGATATCATGGACTTCTTAAAGTTTTTTGTCTTTTTTTCAATTTGAGGATTTGATACTTTTATTATTTTACATCGTATGTTGTATTATTCTATATTGGTGACTTGTACAGAGTGACTCCAGGGCTTGGGATGGTTGTATAGAAAGGTCTTTTTGTATTGAGCTTTTTATCTTCTCGCTGACTCTATTTACTTTTTTGCACTTACTCTTGTACTTGTTGTTTAGGCTAACCTATCTAGGTAGGGTAAGACAGGTGTCATCATGATCGGATTTTGGATAGTGACAATAAATCACCGGACCTTGACCATGCATTCATTGGACCACAAACATCATAATAGATTAATTGTAGTGGGGAATCAACTCTTTTAGCCTTCTAAGATGATTTACGTGTAATCTTTCCGGCAAGACAATTGTCATATGTTAGCATATCAATTTTGGATAAATAACCTAAATGTCCTTCCTTTGTCAATCTATTCATTTGGTCTTATCCTATGTGACCTAGTCTCGCATGCCAATTAATAATATCAACATCATTGTAACTAGAATAATATGTCATTACACAACGGTCAACTTAGTAGTTATAAGTTGAACAATTACATCTAAACAAAAACGATCATGAAGAAGTTCAAAATCAATAAATAAACATTTTCTAAAGTTATTTTAACACCTTTGCAATTAAAGTCCAAACCAACATCAAAGAACATACATAAAGACTAAGTATTGTCGAATCTCTAGTGTATATAGGACGTCTTGTAACATCAATGATCAGCTTCTACATAAGTCTATTTTAAAAATACATATTCCTTTGACTTTCAATATTGCATTATTTTCTATATATATTTTGATTAATATGAAACTTGATGGAACTTCACATATGCGTCTAAATCACAATTCACATGGTCAGTGGATCCTGAGTCTACAATTCACATAGGATAAGATTCAGTTAGTAAAGTAGTTCTTGAAACCTATGCAATACTTTAAGATGTGTTTAGAAATGCTATCTCTTTTCAACTTAGTGCACTCATAAGCCAAATGCCCTGGAACATGACAATTGTAGAACTTCATTTTTCTCTTGTCTTTCTTTTTGAAAAATTATTTTTTTCTTCTTGAAATTTGACTTGTTCTTTTTCATAGATGGTTCTTTTTCTGTTTTTTTTTACCCTTTTTTGTTTTCCCAATCTTTGTTGTGCTTCAAGCCTGAAAATTTTATACCACTCGATTCTGCCACAAAGGCATTTGATGTAGCTTTAGAAGCACCAAACGCTCGTATTCAAGATTAATATGAAGGAAAACATCAGTAAAGATTTTGATACTATGATTGTGGGTTAATTTAACCTTCAAATGTTTCTGTGTGTTGGGAAGGGATCGGATCACTACATGAACTTCTGCTCATCAGAGAGAACATGACTAGCACTTTTGAGTTGAGCAATCAGATTTGGCACTACCCTGAGATGTTGTTTGATGTTCTAATAATGAAGCTTTTTGTAGGTATCAAACTTAATATTCATATATCTCAGGTAGGTTGATCTTAGGCATATTTATACACCTAAGTGTCATTATTTATGTATTTTTTAGATTAGTTTTAAGAATAACTTGTTGAGTTGGTGAGTTAAATGAGACTAATGGTATAAGTATATTTGAAGTTTTTTTTATAAGGTTTAAGTTGCATTTTGTCCAAAACAATTGCCAAACTTGAAGAATAAAGCATAAACGAGATAACTAGTTCAATTGGGCTAGTGTAGGCTTGTACTAGTGTACTTCATTTGAGTTTTGTGTATTGAATGGAAAAAATGTTTGTTGTGAGATATTTTGGTATGATTTTTGGAATTATTTTAAGTATACATGATGATGGGCACAATCCACCAAGGTTTATGAAAGAAGGAATGAACTACATAAGCGAAACTAGTTAAGACTAGCTAAGCTTGTCTTTGTTTGTCCCTGAGCTATGGAAATTTTCTTGTGAGGACTTAGTGGTGAGGAATGAATCCTTTGTAGCACCTATTTTCAGACTATTATGAATTACGAAGATGATGAAAAAAATATTCAATCTTAACATGAAGCAAAACAACAAAGAAAACTTAAGACTAGCTTAGCCTATGCTCCTTTGGATTAGATTGATTGTGTTTGGATTATGGTTACTCATTGTGGAATGTATAGGATTTTTTTGAAGGGAATTTTCAGTATTAATTGATCCATATTGATGGAGTAATACAGAGGTTAGCTTTGGAGAAGATTCGAAAGTGATTCAGGACAAGTATGAAGTTGACATATTAAATGGCGGTCCACGCCACTAGCTAAAAAAAGAAGAATATGGGAAGTTGCGGACTGAGTGGAACGCCACACCCAAATTAAAAAGAAGTGAAAAATCAAGTCATAAACGGACTGAATGGCATACCTTTCCAAGTCCATCCCCACTGCAATCCGAATTATTTTGGGGGTTTTTTTAATCATATTTTGAATGGGAAACTTAGGGGACTTAATACTAATACTTTTGTTACTTGCTGGGCATGACTTTAAGGAGTATATAAGGAGAAATTAGTCATTTTTTACATATATTTGGATCAAAACTCAAGGAGGTAAAATAAGAGATCAAAGAGAGCTCTACGCTAGGGGTCTTCCTCTTCTACTTTTCTAGTTATAGGTTTTACATTACGAATTCATATTTTATGATTTTTTATAATACTATGAGTGGGTAAACCCTCATTCTAGTGTTGAGTCCATGAATCATGATTGTTTAGCTTAATTTAAAGTTGGTTTATTATTGATTATCATATTTAGTTGTTTTGAAAATCTTGTTTTGACTATTCTTAAGAGTCATGAACCTTGGGATAAATCTATATGCTTGTGTTGAACTCTCAAGAGGGATGTATGATTTAGAATGTGGATTTTGAAGAGTTATATCATTCAATTGGTGAAACAAAATATATATTTTTGTCCAATATATGAACATACGTAGTTTGCCTCACTTGATTAAAAAATATAAAGATAACTAAATCTTTTACATATCAAGTCTTACTCATGGAAACATAAATGTAGGATTACATGTAATTAGGTAAATATATGCTTAGAAGACTAGAGTTATATAATTAACCCCATAATCAAGAACCAAGATAATCAACTAAACCAATGAAAGAGTTATAGCTAGACTCATTATGTGACATAAGCCTTAACCCTAGACTTTTCTCCGATATATTTACAAAAAATAATTGTGTTTTTTATAGTTTTCTAATTTAGTTTATAATCATACCATACTATGTTTAATTGGCTCTTGCACTTGGTTAATTTACAAGCGTTATTGAAATTGGTTTTTTGCTAACAAAAAAAAGTCCATGTGGGCACGACAACCTAACTCTAAAAAAGAGACATTATATTACTTGCTAATACCATGTACAGTTGTGTGTGTGTGTTCGGATGCAAAAGTTTTTTTGCGCCATTGATGGGGACTCATTAAGATTAATGAAACTATTGTTTTGATTTTATGGATATATTATCTAAGTGCTACTCATCTTGGCCTTATCTCTCATCTAGGTGCATGTTTCTTTTTTCGAGATGGAAACGGTTAAGGATTTAGTTGAACCATATATTTAACCTGAGTGATGCTTGCACCATATAAGAAGAGAAGCAACATTCCTATACCGTAGGTTGAGCAAGAGAAACAGGTTAAGGCTTCTTGAAACTATGGTAGCACCAAAGCCTGTATGTAAAATGGCAATCCAACTCGCGAGCATGCTACCTCTGCTATTCGTAAATTAGAACATAGGGTTAGATTCGAGATCAAATAGAATATGGTGCAGTTATTGTACACCAGCACATTTTACTGGTCTACAAAATGAGGACCCTCAAGTCCACATTCAAAACTTTTTTCAGTATAGGTAGATTAATGGATGAAGATATCGTCTGCTAAGTGTTCGATTTGCAGACCAAGACAATTTCGTCTTTCCGAGATCCTTCATCTCAAACTCTTTTTTCAAATACTCAATTGCCTTTTGAACCTCTTCTGGAGTTCTAATGATATTTATGTCATCAACGTAAATGACCAGTATGACAAATTCTGATGTCATTTTTTTAATAAAAATACAAAGAAAAATGATATCATTTATATAAACTTCATTTGTGAAGTACTCATTGAGGCAATTATACCACATATGCCTTAATTATTTTAGGCCATATAATGATCATTGTAATCTGATTGAGTACATACTCCGAGACCTTAAACAATATGTTTCAGGCAATTTAAATCCTTCTGAGATTTTATGTAAATTTTATATCAAGTGATTCATAAAGTTATCATGTAACCACATCCATGAGTTGTATCTCAAAATTCTCATTTATAACTAAACCGATAAGATATCGAAACGTTATTGTGTCCATAAACGATGAATATGTTTCTTCATAGTTGACGTCGGGTCTTTGAAAGAATCCTTGTGCCACAAGGCATGCGTTGTATTTTACAATCTCGTTTTTTTCCTACAAAGACCCATTTAGAGCCAACTAGTTTTATACCATCGAGGGTTCGGACTACAATTTCAAAGACCTCACGTTTAACAAGTGAGTTTAATTACGACTGAATTGTCTTTTGCTATTTTTGACATTTTCGACATTCCTCGATAGTTTGAGTTTCGATATTCTTATTGTCATACATAATATTAAGTGCATCATTATATGCAGAAATATTATCCACCGTAATTTTTTATCGATATAAATTTATTCCATCGCCAATAGAATTTATTGAAAGTTCTTCGTTTACTTGAGTTTCGAGTTAACTAATTTCTGCAGGAACATTATGATTAATCAGACTTTGAACCTCTTTGTAAGATTTTTTCACAGTGTCATTTTGATCATCTTTCGCGCTTCTTTTTCTAGGATTTTCTTCTTTCGAATTCAATGGTCTACCAAGCTCATGGGCTTTAGGAACTCAGAAGCTATGACATTAGTGGATAGTCCTTATGGGATATCGATTCGAATAGGCACATTCGCTATAGGGACATGTAACTTTGTTATTTTTTTAAGGTCAGTAAATGCATCTGACATTTGATTTGTTATTCTCTGTAAGTGGATGATCTTCTGGACTTCTTGCTCACATATTGGAGTACATGGATCAAAGTGAGATTGTGATAAAATCCACAAAATTTCTTTTCTTTTAATGAGTTTCTTTTTCTCTCCCCCTAATTGCAAAAAAATTGTTTCATCAAAACGACCAACAATTGACCAATATAGCAGTGAATAAGTCTCCGTTAATGACTCCAGGTAGCAAATTAGGGAGGGTAAGTTAAACCCAACATATATTCCTAATCTTCTTTAGGGGCCCATCTTAATGTGTTGTGGTGGTGCTACTGACACGTATACCGCACAACCAAAGATTCGCAGATGAGCAATATCTGTTCATGACAAAAAACCATTTGAGATGGAAAATATTTATTATAGTCAGTCGGTCGGAGACGAACAAGTAATGTTGCATGCAAAATAGCACGACCCCAAATAGTAGTGGACAACTTCGTTCTCATAAGTAATGATATAGCTATCAATTGTAGGCGTTTAATAAACAACTCTGCGAGACTATTTTTGAGTATGAACAGGAGCTACAAGATGTTCAACTTTTATCCAAAATGATAACAATAATCATTAAAAGCCCGGATGTAAATTCTCCAGCATTGTCAAGGCGAATGACTTTAATAGGATAATATGAGAATTGCGCCCTTCATCGAATTATTTGTGCCAACGACTTTGCAGACGCCAGGTTCTGAGATGATAGGAGGCATACATAAGACGACCTTGAAGGTGCGTTAATTAAGACTATAAAATATCTAAGCACTCCACTAGGTGGGCGGATAGGTCCACATATGTCAATATGTATACATTTCAAAAATTAGAGATTCGATGTCAACCTTCATCGGTGATGACCTCGTAATCAATTTGCCTTGGTGACAAGCAACATATGAAAATTCATCATTTGTAAGAGTCTTCAGGTTCTTTAATGGTTGCCCAATTAAATTTTTAGTGATTCGTCTCATCATTATTGATCCAGAGTGACCTATTCGATCATGCCACAATATAAAAGTATTCAAATTGGTAAACTTCTGGTTTACGATAGAATGTGTTCAATTGCACTAATTTCTGCATAATATAGTCCAGAAGGCAAAGTTAGTAATTTTTTGAAAATATATTTCTGGCCTGAGACATTCTTGGTAATGACAAGATATTCTTTATTTATTTCATTTATTGTCTCAACATAATACCCATTTCGTCGGATATCCTTGAAACTTAACAAGTTTCTTGAGATTTAGAAGAAAATAAAACATCTTCTATAACTAGTTTTGTTTTCTTAAGCAGAAATATAGTAGTCTTCCGAAGCCTTCAATCAATTTCGGATTACCAGAAATTGTTGTAACATTCGCTTTTCTTCTCAGCAAGTAAGAGAAGTATTTCTCATTTTTAAAGATGATATGAGTCGTTCCACTATCAATTACTATATATATATATATAAATTAAAATTAATCATTACACGTGACAACTTAGGTCATTAATCTTATTTAGGTATTGACATATATTAGGTCAGTACTCCATCTATTATCAAGCCATTTGATATGTCACCACTTTCCATTAGATATTTTATAAAATAAAGAAAAAGACAAAAAATATAAAAAATTTACTGGTGAGATGACTTATCAGTGTGGTCCATCTTACCTAAATCTTCAACCACGTGAGATTCTAAATTGATTTTTTATCAATTTTGATAAGAATAAAAGTATGTTTGACCTAATAATATAAGGAAGAATAAATTGTAAAAATGAAATCTCTCCAATCATCTTAATTCTTCTTTCTCACTCATTCTTCTTGTGAATTCCCAGCACCAGCAGCTATGTTATAGTTGAGTCCCAAAATTCGAGCATCAAAATGGAGCGAACCGGCGGTTCACTACGAACACGTTCACAAGCAGCACCCGACTGGACAGTCCACGAATCACTAACCCTCGTCAACGAAATGAAAGCAACTCAAATCGAATGCGGCAATACACTCGCCTCATTCCAGAAATGGCAATCAACAGTGCACAATTGCAACTCACTAGGAGTGAATCGGAGTTTGAATCAATGTAAACGGAGGTGGGAATCGGTTTTGGAACAGTATAATAAAGTGAAGCCGTGGGAATCTGCGTATTGGCGGTCGTTTGATGTGGATAGGAAAAAGGAACTGGAGCTCCCTGAGGAGTTTGATTCCGAGTTGTTTAATGCGATTGGGAGGTATTTGAGTTGTTTACAGGGTGAGAATGGTGCTGGTGATGAAACGGATCCGGATACTGATCCGGAAGCACAACAGGGCCACGGCAGCAATGCTTTTCTCGAAATTGGTACGGACTCGTTCTGAAATTTTTGGTTTTGCTTTTTGAATTTTGTAGACTTTGATCAATTTTTGATGTTCATATTTCCGTACAAGGTTTGGCCTGTGCATAAGGGGAGCTTAGTGCAGGGGGTGGACTGTTTTGTTAATCAGTTTTGAAGTAGTATGAGTTTTTCGTGTCACAGATACATGGCATTTTGACACGTTTATGCAATTTTAGGAAAGTACCAAAAGCATCATAGTATTAACATGGATTTCTTGTGTCTCAAAGGACTTTTTTCCCTTGCTTCTATTAGAGAAGCACTTTGGTTCAATCATGGTTGAAAAAATTATGAAGCATGTGTTGTCGTTTAGAAGAATTCGCTTGTTAAGTCCTAGTATATAGAGGTGAACCCAGGATTTGAGCCAGCGAGGGCATTATATCTGTAGGACACCAATCTAGCGATACAGTTCGGCGCACTACTCTAGAAAGTTAATGATTCAATACTCTTAAGTAGATGCTTAGTTATATGATAAGTAATTTATTTTCATAATACATTGGTATAATCTATACTAGTCATTAAAAATTAAAACGAGAAAACTTAGCTGTT
>JBDJHY010906562.1:0-10045 GCA_039654485.1 Withania somnifera
TGTCTATACTGAGTTTGACAGTCTTTAGGATGTCATAAAACTGAATCCTCAACTGGTGATAACCCAAACTTAAGTCAATCTATAAAAACACTACAATGCCCAAAAACTGATCAAAGAGGTCATCAATTGCAGAAAAGGATACTTATTCTTAATGGTAACCTTATTCAATTGTCTATAATCAATACATATGTGCATAGTCCCATCTTTATTATTTCACAAGTACCACCAAAGCACCCTGCAGTAAATCACTAGGGAAAATAAATCCTCTAGCAGTCAATTCATGAAGCTAAACACTGAGATCCCAGTGCTTTAATAGAGATAAGGTGTAATATAAACAGGCCTAGTTCCTAGTTCCACCTCTATAGAAAAATCAACGACACGCTCATATGGGAGGCCAGGCAACTCATTAGGGAAAACATCAAGGAACTTTCTAAACTAGCATAAAATCAGGGGAAGGAGGATCAACACTAACATCATGAACATAAGCTAAGAAACCAGTACAACACCTAGCTAAAAATCTACAATCCTACATATTGGATACCACTGGCACTGGAGAGTAGCTAATAGGCCTCCTCGACACTACTAAAGAGACGTTGGTCATAAATAAGGGAACGATCCTGGAAAAATAATATAGGACTGCATGACAAGGGGATAACCAATCCATGCACAGAATCATATCGGAATCAACCATCTCCAGATCCACAAGGTCATCCTAAGTGTCCAACCCTTGTACAATGACAACACAAAATTGGTGAATCAAATCCACTATAATAGGATCCCATACGGGAGTAGCTACACTCACGGGAAAAAGTAAAGGCTCACAAAAAACACCCAAATAGGGTACAAAGTAAACATACATAAGTATATGTAGAACCAGGGTCAAACAATACCAAGGCGGGATGGTTACAAAAAAATAACATAACATTAACTACTGTATCAAAAGCCTCTGTTGGGGCTATATTAGGTATGGAATAAATCTGACGGAGCATAGAGCACGGCTGACCTCCTCCTCTATTCCTTCCTCTGCCTCTCTACCCCTCTTACCACATCCCCGACTGCCTTGGGCCACTGCCTGATAACTTCTAGCTAGTGGTGATACTATCTTTTAAGGGCTCTACAGTCTGTGTTGCTAGCTGAATAGCTTTTGCCATGGAATATCTATTAATTAGTGATCCATCATACCACTCTCAAAAGACCCACGATACTTGACTCAACCAAAACTATCAACTGGACTACCTCGGCCACCACGGCCCTGGACCTTAGTAAATACTCTCCTAATGGGATAGCTACTCTAGATATCGCTGGTTGATGATAGGGAGGCCTAAATCGGTCTAATAGGATGCCCTTGATACCAGTGTTACCGATGCTACAATGGTGTACATCTATCATACCATGCCTTAGAGGATCGAGATTTGCCAAAATTGCCCTAGTAGTGTTTCCTCATATCGGCACCCCCTTGGGCCAAACAATCATACCTCTTCATGTTACATGCATGATCAACCACTACTAATAATGGACTTACCTGAGAAAGTAATAAATCAACATCTGCCTATAATTCTATTCTTAATCAAATTAGAAAACGACACAACATCTATCGATAAAATAATAGCCCCATGCCTCGGAAACTTTGTCAATCGAGACTCATGCTCAGAAATCTTCATTGATTCTTACTGTAAGTTGAAAAATAGAGCTATGAGTTCCTCACAAACACTCCAAGGAACATATTAAACCATAAAGAGATCCATAAACTGACTCTATGTGATAGGTGTGGATCTTTCTAGTCTACTCTGTATATATGACAATCACCCGGCCTTAGACCGACCCTTTAATAATACCCAATAAAATCAAATCCATGTGTATCTATCAAGCCCAAAGTTTACTGCCTCTCGTTACACTCTACAATGAACTCATAGGGGTCGTTCCTGAAATAATAAAAAAATCTTGGGGGCCCATAGGCATAAGATGAACGTGTATTTTTTGGTCCTCAGAAGTGACAATAAGAATTGTAGGCTAGGTCTGGCTCAGTAGCTGAACTGGCAGTACCTCGAGAATAGGCTATAGGGGAGAAACTATGGATACCCCTAGTACCGATTGAACAGGAGGCGCTAAGGCACGCTGTGCCGCTCCCTGAGCTAAAGTTTGACCCTTATAAGTAGATGCTCTACCAAACATAGCCATCATATGTTGCTGCATGTCCATAAGTGCATCATCTGAAGGTAGTTTTATCTGTTGTGGAGCTAGCTCCACAGGTTTAGACTCATCCCTCTCAACTCTATCTTGTCCATGCATATGAGCTTTGGCTCTACCCCGACCCTAACTAGAGCTCATCGTAGAGGTGGGGACCATCATCACCTCGAGGTTCTTACTGCGTATGGACCATCTGCAGAGGAATAGAACAAATATAAGTAACCAAGAATCCAGTAGAAACCTCATATAAAATAAGAGTTTTGTAGCCTCCTGAAGATAGTCTATGGAAGTCAATGTACCATTCCACGGGACTCTACTAGACTCCTTCTCCTATAGCTAGAGATACCAGTGAACCTAGAGCTCTGATACCACTCTGTCACGATCCAAAAATTAATTTGTGATAGCATCTACATCTCACCTAAAGAGAATCCTATTCTTGGACCAGAGAAAGTAATAGCAGACCAGTAGCAAGAACCCAAAGAAACAAAAAGGAAAATATGAAGAGGAGAAGTACGAATAGGACATGAGCAATACATAACTAAACATACATCCCCAAAACCTGGTGTTATGGTTGTAAAGCATCTATACACAAAAGTACAAATACAAACCACAACGGGGCAAAACTACAAAATAACTATCCCAGACCCCACTAGGATAACTCTAATACTGAATGGAAAATCAACTAGCAAGTACGCTAGCTGCTCACCGAATCTCGTGGAATCACACCAGCTAGTGCGCACGATCACATCCATCCGAATGAATCATACTAGGAATTACATTCGAAAAAGATGGAGAAGTGTATCCTGAATACCAAAAAACAATGGGTACCCAGTAGGCATCATAGGCCGACCGGGTAAAAGTAAGCATAAGTACGGTAAAGACCTATCAATAATAGATAGGGCACTAGCACATAATGTTTGACATAAATAAGATACATATAGAGATAGCTAGTAAGTTTAGCGGAGGACCAGCTACTAGAGGATGCAGTATCAGCTAACAAGTATAAGAAAGGATACAATCAAGGTATAATCCACAAAACCTAGGCCACAAGCAACTTAAAACCAAACCACGACACGTACCTGGAGCTCCAAAGTGACCAACACAAGACAGGGCCAATAGAAAAGTGCAAACCACCAACAAGCTAAGCTAACAACAAATTTGATAAGTAGAAGAATATTACTAAAAAGAGACAGAAGGTAACAAACAAAGTCTACTAGAAACACAAACTCGGTCGACACCCCATGCTACCGATAGGTACATTGAATCAACTAAGTAACCTAATAGGTACTCCTCCCTTAAGCACTGAAGAGTACAACCAAACCCCAAAGAATGCAATACATGGGTTGTTGACAAGTAAATAGTTCCCATACGCACCCTACAAGGTACAACACTCGAGCAGGAGCTGACCCATGTAAGCTACCCCATATACTTACCCAACCTACCCTAGTATACCCATATACTGACCACGAAATATACCTCAGGCATTAATTCCCAGATCGAAGGGACTGTGGAGGGATACAATCCAACACAGAAAAATCCTCATGAAAGGCATCCAATTCCATAGTCATTAGGGCTAAGAAGCCAAAACTCAGGCTCAACCCATATATCATATCTCGGTGGAAACCCAAATCAAGCGATGTAGGTACTATCCAAATCTTAGTAAGACTCAACCTCCTCTATATAGGTAATATCCATAAGTCACCGTGACAATGAGAAAATATCCTCAAGTAGTAAAAAATAGAAGTTCTGCACTGCTCATAAGAGAAGTCATGGAATATATAAGTATATATAGAAATCAGTTGCCAGTTATTTCTCTGTCAAAATCCAATTACCTTTTAACACGTTTAATCCATGCTCGCTATATAAAAAAATAAATAACTTAATTTGGTCTAGGACTTCTAACTAAAATCTTTAGGATGGTTGTAGCACTAGTCATAAGGTGTAACCTCTCCTAGACCAACCACGATCCCGATCCACGAGTGGCCATATCATAGGTGCCACAATTGCACTAAGGGCGCCGTTAAGGGCCAAGAACACACCCATAAAGAGAGTCACAGAGTTACCATAGCTCAACCAAGAACTACTCACTCCCATTCTCGCACCGGGCTAGAGTACAATATCATCAAATAGGACTACTAACCACCCAACCACACTATAGTCAAGAACGGTGTGAGTTACGCGAGTATGGAAAAGTAGCCCCATGGTAACTAGTTAACTCAAGAGCCAGCTAAATGGGCCATAGACTGAAAGAATAAAAATATCATCGCCAGGCAAGTCATCCCTGCTTCACCATACATATACTACACTAATACCCAATCTGAAAGGACTAGACCATAGTGTACCTTAAATCCAGAGATATCCTCGAGAAGAGTGACCAAATATCAAACAATCACATATGAAGCACGAAATCACTCGATTCTAGAAAAAGAATAACCTATGCATCATACAAGTGAAACAAAACCATATTACTATTTAAATAGCGGTGTCAAAATATGAACTAAATTCCAATTTGTAAACTAAAATATCTCAGAAAAGAAAATATTTATACCAACACATATAGCATAACTCATACATCATATGGTATAAAATGGGGCTCATCTTAATGGTACAAATGAAAGATATAAGCCCCAAAATTTTATGTAATAACAAAAATGAAGAATTACCTGATGAAAATGTTCGTAGAACCACCGTGATGAGTTTCTATGGTGTGAAGCTTTAATGTAAACCTCTAAAAGGACATAATTAATCTCAGTTTTCATGGAAATTTTGAGAGAAAAAGATGGAATTTATCCTAAAAAAGGAAGAAATATATATCTATAGGCCTTCTAGGTGACCTTCGCAATAGTGAACCTGGCCGCCTCAAGTTTACGCGATCATGATGTACCGCCATGTAATTGTGATGACCAAAGGGCCTTGGCTAAGAGATCGCAACCAAGGTCATGTTATCACGATGCTTGGGCCCCCAGCCAACCTCAATTTGAATAATGAGGGCTCAAAATGGAAATCGATTTTGACTTCAACAATCCATATATGAAATCTTCATGTAATTAGTATTTCGGACTCAAAGGAAGTGAAAAAAATGACATTTGAAATTATATGAACTACCTAAGACCCACAAAAGCTATAATTATAATGGAACTACATAATAACAGCTGTCAGGGTTCCAATCTATCGATTCCAACAAGTCGTGTAAACTTGGGACAGTTTATGAGGAACGGTCTAAGTACAAGAAAATAGTAAAACATGAAAATATCTTTGGGTAATTACTATGATTTTGTACAGATAGGGTGTTTTATGTATTTTACTCCCACATTTACTTCATTCATAGTTAGTTCGGATAACCTATCGGGATGGAAAAATAGGTTCCATTACGCCTAAATTTTAGATCGTGACAAGTTGGTATTAGAGTCCTAGATTCGTATGTCCCACTGTACATAAGACTTGTTTACTAGAGTCTCACAGATTGGTGTAGAGATGTACTTTACTTAACCTCAATGATATGAAAATGATTACGAATTGGAATTAACAATGGCTAAAAGAATATTAAAATGAAAGTATAGGATAATTAATGAGACACAATGGTCGTAAATCTTATAATAACCCTAAGGTGTATCAAACCAAAGGACCCATTGGATTAATATCGACCAAGCACCACGCTCTTACAACGACCTCATGGGAACCAAAGACCCAAGAAATGAAGGTTTCTACACGGTTAGAATCCACCAGCTTACCAAAAGCTCAACATTGGATAATGGAGTTTTACAATTAATATTCACACAAGTCTAACATTAAAATAAGACATACTTAGGTTATTTATAGTACTAGATTAATTATTACATAATTATCCTTCATGGAATTTTAATTAACTACGGGGAAGCTAAAATGTGGAATAGATCAAAAGGGGCGGTTGGATGCTGTTGGGGAGGCGGTGACCTCCATTAGGGAGGCAGTCCTCTATCCCTCCTCTACCGATCGTTGTCTCACCAGTGAGGGGTGGGGTAGTGGGGCTTGGACTACCAATGGGGGACGGACTGCCATGTACTAGGGCGGTCTGCCGTCTAGTTAGGTAGTGACCATCGTCCATACTAGTATGGGCAGTGATTTCTCCATATGAAATTGGGACCTTCCTTCTTTCAAGAAACCACCCAAAGTATCCTTGTGCATGAGTAGTTCTGGCAACCTTTGAAGTTTTTTTTCTTGACTCCGTGCGAAGGGCCTTATAACTTAGATAGGCGTGGGCATATTCATATCATCCTTCTATTCTTTAAAAGAATTTTTCATTAAATTCTACTTTTATCATTGGCTATGGCATCCAAAAGGGAGAGGTTGCTTACGTTGAAGGTGGAGTGCTCTTGGTATTCCAGTGGAAGATCAATTTTGTAAGTATTATCATTGATCCTCTTAAGAACTTGGAAAGGACCATTACCTCTTGGTATCAACTTCACTTTAAGTTTATCCGGGAACCTCTCTTTATGAAAATGTACCCATAACAAATCTTCGAGTTCCAAGACTATCCTTTTCCTACCTTTTTTGGCCTTACTCACATTCTCTTGATTTCTCTTCTCATGTTTGAGTCATACCTTTTCATAAAACTTCCTCTTAGCTTGGGCTCTTCTGTCTCCATATAGGCTATTAACCACATCTTGAGACAATGAGGTTAAATCCAAAGGGGTGAGGGGTTAAATCCATAGACAATCTCAAATAGGGTCTTGCCAATAGTTAAGTAAATAATACAATTATAAGAAAATTCCATTAGAGGCAAGTAGTCTTCCTAAGAGTACATTTTCCCTCTAACCATGTCTCTAAGCATAGAACTTAAGGTCCTATTAACCACTTCATTTTGGCCATTGGTTTGTGGATGGTATGACGTACGAAACATCACCTTAGTGCCAATCCTAACCCACATTTCTCTCCAAAAGTTACTAAGGAACTTGGGGTCCCTATCACATACAATGGATTGTGGGATCCCATGTAATTTTTAACACATTTTCAACAAACAAGGATGCCAAATGGGATGCATCATCACATTTATTGAAAGGGATAAATGAGCCATCATTAAAAATTGATCAACGACTACAAAGATGCTATCTTTTCCCCTCTTGGTTCTAGGCAAGCCCGATAAAAAATCCATTGAGATATCTAACCAAGGCCCTTGGGGTTTTGGGAGAGGGGTGTATAAACTATGTGGGAGAAGTCTCAATTTAGCATGTTTACATTCAACACATTGACCATAAATTTTATCCATAAGTCTTTGTATGTTTGGCTAATAAAATATCTCCTAAAAAATTCCCATGGTTTTACTAATGAAAAAATGGCCCATCAATCCTCCACTATGTGCCTCTCTCACAAAAAAATTCTTGCCATGAGCTCACCAGAAACAAAATATTTATCCTTTGAACAAAAACCCATCAAATTTGGAATAATGGGTAGTTAAACTATTCCTTACCCATCTTTCACTATCCCATTCCACGCATTCTTCAAAATATGGAAAAATTGGGGTCCTCGGGGTAAAATGTCTTTATCATTTCAAAACCCACAAATTTCAAACACAACATACTTATCAAGAAATATTTCCTTGAAAGGGAATCGTCCACCACATTGTCTTTTCCCTTATTGTAATGAAACATATAAGGAAAACACTCTAGAAACTAAATTCACTTTGCGTGCCTCCAATTTATCTTACCTTGGGCCCAAACGTGCTTCAAGGACTCGTGATCGGTCTGAATCACAAATTTCTTGGGACATAGGTAGTGTTGCCAATTTTTGGGAGCTCAGATTAAAGCATATAACTCAAGATCATAGGTTGAATAATTTAGGGTGTTACCTTTAATCTTTTCACTAAAGTAAGAAATGGGTTCCTGGCCTTGCATTAAGACGACTCCAATGCCTACTCTACTAGCATCACATTCAACCTTAAATGTTTTATCAAACTCGGTAAATTGCAATAAAGGAGCGAACTGAGCATAGATTTCAAGGTCTCAAATGCCTTTGCTTATTCAACGATCCACACAAAAGGTTTATCCTTTTGGATCACCTTGGTGAGAGGTGCGGCAATGGTGCTAAACCCTTAACAAATAGTTTATAAAAAGTTACCAAGCCATGAAAACATCTCACATCCCCAATAGAATTAGGGTTGGCCAAGATTTAATAGCATCTATTTTGGATTCATCGACCTCCACACCTCTTGAGCTTACAAAAAATCCCAAGAATATAACCTCATAACACAAAAAGAGAATTTCTCAAAATTGGCATACAATTGTTCATTTCTAAGTACATCAAACACACTTTTCAAATGCTATACATGATCTTCTTCTAGGATTTTCTATAGACCAAGACATCATCAAAGTAGACAACCACACACTTTCCAATAAAAGGCTTCATTATATGGTTCATTAGCCTTATAAAGGTACTAGGAGCATGGTGAGTCTGAGTGGCATAACCATCCATTCATAGAGACCAAATTTTATCTTGAAGATAGTTTTCCACTCATCTCCCCGGTTTATCCGAATTTTGTGATACCCGCTCCTCAAATAAATTTTTAAGAACATACATGAACTATTGAATTCATCAAACATGTCATCCAAATAAGGGATTGGGTGGTGATACTTTACTGTTATCCTGTTGATGGCACAACAGTTAATATACATTCTCCACGAGCCATCTATTTTGGGTACCAAGAGAACCGATACCACACTCTAGCTCATACTTTCTCTCACATAGACCTTGTTGAGGAGGTCCTCAACTTGACTTTGTAATTACTTAGTATCTTCTTGGTTACTTTGATAGGCCATCTTGTTGGGCAACAGAGAGCCCGGGACAAATTCTATTTGATGTTTCATGCCATAGATTGGTGGAAACCCGTTTAGTAGCTCTTCCGGAAACATATCTTTGTAATCCTGCAAAACAAGGATGATAGATGGGGAAAATAGAAGTAAAAGGGTCAGTATGTAAAACATGATCCCTATGTATGTTAAGGATCAATGGACTTTGGTCCTTAGCATCCTCCTTTATCTCCGTATAACTCCTCAAGAGAAACACCTTGCCCTTCCTCTTTAATTTCCTTTGCTTTTTATTTTCTTCCTCATGACTAATCCTTTGGGCAACATCTTCTCCTTTGCTCTCCTTCTCCTTTAATGCCTTCATTCGATCATAAATGGCACTTACTTAAGAGGGTGGTAGTGGTTGGCATACATGTTTATGACAATCCTTCCTTAGGGAGTAGATATTTCTCCTCCATAATGCTTTATTGACCGGTTGTATTGCCAAGGTCTCCAAAGTAGTAAACAACAAGCTTTCATGGGGAGTACATCACATAAGAGTTTATGATGGTAGCTCCCAACTTTCAACTTGATCTTCACTTGTCGTTGTACTTTCATTTCTCCATATTCATTCAACCATTAGGGCTTGTATGGGGTGGCATGCATGGTTGTGGTTAGGTTCAAATGATCTACCATTGTGACCTTAGCAATATTAGCATAACTTTCGCTATCAACAATCAAGGTGCAAACATTGTCCTTGATGAGACATCTTAAATGGAAGAGTGTCTCTCTTTGACTCGAATCATCTAGAGCCTTGCTAATCATTACCCAAAAAACCACATAGTTTGGAATCGAGATCTTTCCTTCTTGTTTCCATTTTTCATTAACCAATAGCCTCTTTGTCAGCATGCCACTGTAATTGAGGCTTCTCTTTTCTCACCTTCAGAGCCATACTCCCCTTCTTCACTTGTGGAGTCACTTTCATCCGATTGAGGATCACTATCATCACCTTCCTAAAGAAATTATGGTCCTCTATCTCTAAGGGTCACATTTATCATGTTTGGACACTCACTCATCTTGTGTCCAAAGACTTTGCATTT
>JBDJHY010906562.1:10055-22868 GCA_039654485.1 Withania somnifera
GCAAAAGTAGGATTGTTACCTCCTTCTTTCATAACCATTGGTGGGGGATTCATTCCAAAGGTGCTCTTCTAAAAGGGTTTCTTCTCATATTTCTTCTTGACTTCTTTGTCCTTGTTCCACTTAGAGGAAGATTTAACTATTTCTTTTCTCTTACTCTAATTCATGGGAGAAGAATAGTTTTGAGTTTTGGAAGTCCTCTTCTCCTCATTATTTCTTTCTATTTCAACTGCTCCATCGAAGATTTCATCGAGAGTTTCAAACTTAGAAAGAATCATTTGGGAAGTAATGTCATGATTCAACCCACTTCGTAATCTTGCAATAGTTTTCGGGGGTCTTCATCAAGTTCACACCTCAAGTGTAAATTTTATAATTCATCGTAATATGCTTAAACATTACGGTTTCCTTGCTTTAATTTATATAGCTTGGTGCACAACCCTTTGTAATAACTTGGAGGTACATACTTGTATTTCATTAAGGCCTTCAATTCTTTCCAAGGTGATGGATCCACGTAACCATAATATGTTTCCTCCTTAACACTCCCACTATATGGTAACATAACCTTCAAATTGTGCAATAGCATAAATAGAGTTCTTGAACTCGGTTAACTCATTGGTTTGGAAAATCCTCTCACATTGTGTTTCCTAATTAAGGTAACCATTGAGATTACTCTCCCTCTTAAATATGGGAAGACTTACCTTAATGGAGTTGAGACCCATATCTCTACCTCTATGACCTTATTGCCCTTTTCCTTGGTATGGGTAAGCTTGAGCCTACTCATCTTGAATCTCCTCTTCGATCTTCTGGTGCCTTTCATTCCTCTCTTTTTCTACTCTCTGGAATGGAGGATCCTGGTAAGGGAGGTTGGCATTTGGGTTTTATAGAGTTTGGTCTTGAGGGTATACATTCCTAATTGCATGATGTGTGTTTTGGTTCGTAGGGGAATGTCATTTTTGTTGGTGGGGATAAATGTATAGCGGAAATTTTAGGGTGTCATTAGAGTAGAGGCTTTTTGGCCATGCATACTATTTTGAGGTTGGTGGGAAAGTTGGGGAGTAGAAGTCCAGACACCCCCTCTTCCTTTGATTGTCGTTAGCCTTCCTTCTATATTGTCAAACTTTCGATTAATGTGAACAAGAAGTTCCATGATGTCTGCCATTGAAATTTATTCCATATGAAGAAAAATTTCCCCTCCTTCGGACATAGTAAACTAATAATTCCACTCAACAAAACAAATACGTTAAGCTAGTTTAACCAACCTTAAAACGCTTAGTGTTTCTCACCTTGATGAGTAGTTATCATGATTGGCTCTCTCGAGGTACACAAGTGTGTATACTCACTCAATTACTTGGTCTTGATTGCTTCCTTGGGTCATAATGGATTCTTATCAACAATCGATAGACAATAAACAAGAAATGCACTTGAAACAACAATAAACTACGAGACTAAAAGAGAAAAGCTTTTAAAGAAAGGGTACGGAGAAAGACAAACACAAGAACTAGTCTACAATTATGTAGGATGAATACTAAATGTAAAATAGTTATGGAATGAAGAAATGATGATCAATAATGAAATCAAAGATTGGAAATTGAGTTGAGTTGAGTTACAAGGTTACCAAGGTGTTTTGAACTAAATTGGGGATAGTTTTTGGTTGGGGTGACCACCGTTGACATAGGCTAACTGCCGTTGACACGAGTGGACTATCGTCTGAGTTCTTTGGTAGCCATTTTCAAAAGTCCTCAAATCAAACTACAACTTATTGACCATCGTCTGGTGGGCGGAGAAAGTGGTAAGGGACGGCTGTGGGTAAGTGACCGCCGTCCTAGGCAGTTTGCCTAGGGCGAGTTCCAGATTCTTTATTTTGGTGTTTTTACTTAGGTACCCTTGGTATTTTCTCTTTATAACTAAAATACCTCAACCCAAATACCTTTTCAAGTCACCTACACACCTTTTTTCAGATCAAACTTCAACTATTTAAAGAGAACACTTCAATGAGTTATGAATATTCCCCAAGAACACTATGAGGGTTTCAATAATTTGAATCACTCCAAAATTGACTGAAACTTGTTTTCAAGTTCCTTAATGACTTGTAGGTTGTAATTTTAGTAGCTCATACGACAAACCCATAAGTTGATGAAAGAAATTTTGATCAAACGCACTTTCTGGGATTTTTCTTCACTTGAATAGCTGAAGAACACCAAGAAAACTATCCAAAATTCAAAAATCCAAACTCTATCAAATAAAATCAAAATTCGATTAAACTTTAACCTATCTTCATCTTGTGATGGGGAGAACAACCCACCACTTTTCAAATTTTTGGTACACCTAAATAAATGACCCATTCCTCAAGTTTCAAAGCTTCAATAACAACAATGGTAACTCACATAAACCAACTCGGATTAGCTTGAAACTTAATATCTATACTTGATGAAATATGGGGAACACGTTTTGGACACTGAAATCGCAAAGAAAACACTAAAGTTTGGGCGAAAGTTTCCAGATGATACTTACCCTTTATTGACTCAATCAATATCAAATCTTATGATGAATTTCATAGGAATAAAATTTGACACAGCTATGGTACCATATGATATAAAAACAATTATGAAGTGGAATTAATAATGGAAAAAAGAAGATTAAAAATGAAAGTAAAGGATAATTAACGAGACACAATTGTAGTAAATCTTACAGTAACCCTAAGTTGTATCAAACCAAAGGACCCATTGGATTAATATTTACCAAGCACCACACTCTTACGACCATCTCATGGGAACCAAAGCCCCAAGAAACGAAGGTTTCTACACTGTTAGCAACCACCAGCTTACAAATATCTTAACACTTAACAATCGGGTTTTAAAATTAATATTCATCAAAGTCTAACTTTTAAATAAGACATACTTAGGCTATTTATAGTAGTAGATTAATTTGTAAATAATTAGCGTTCATGGGATTTTAATTAACTAAGTGAAGATGAAATGCGGATAGATCAAAAGGGGCGGTTGGCCATCATTGGGGAGGCAGTGACCTTTGTTAGGGAGGGTGGTTCGTCTTCCCTCCTTTATCCTCTGTTGTCTTCACCGGTAAAGGGTGGGCAGTGGGGCTTGGACCGCTGTTAGAGGGTTGTCCACCGTGTGGTAGGGCAGTCCACCGTCTAGTTTGCCGGTGACCACTGTCCATACTAGTGTGCACAGTGATTCCCTCTTTTTTCTCCCAGGCTATCGTCCATATGAAATTGGGACCTTCCTCCTTCGAGAAGCCACTAAATTATTCTTGTGCATGAGCAATCCTTGCAACCTTTGGAGTTTTTTTGCTTGACTCTGTGTGTAGGTCCTTCTAACTTGGATAGGAATGGGGATATTCATATCACTCGAGAGGCTATAGAACTCTAGGAAAACATATCTTCATTCTTTTATTTCTAACAATGTGATTGATTCGCATGTGTTACGTTCTTATGTGTTTTTGCTTGATAGATGGTAGACTCCATTAATAGAGATAAGCATGATATTTTGGTTCATTTTTTCTCTTGGTAGAGGCCGCGGAAGAGCTATATCTAAGGGTAGGGCTAGGAGAGCATCCCTATATAAAGGGTGTGCTAGAGTGCTACCCATGAGCTGGAGATTAAGAGGGAGGAGGGATACGTCCCTCCTGAGTATGGAGAACGCATCACAAAATGATTGTAATGACCCTCAGGTTTATTTTGGTCTTTCTGCAACTTCCTAGTATTTAGAGTGTTTTGGTAGCTTCCCCAGGTCATTCGTGACTTCCTGGGACCGGTTTGGTTTCCTGGTTGTTCCATAGGTTGATTACTTTTTATTCAGGTCTATAATGAGCCTTTCTCAGTTTAAATGACCTCAAATTGTATTTTTGTCAGTTTCTTTAGCTCTAAAATACAAACTTCAGTTTATAAGTAATTTTGGTTCATATTCTGAATTTTCAGTTGCGGTGTGGTACTGCAAAACTAAATTGTCTTATTTTAAATATTAATAGTGTCTTTGCTTAACTATGGACAAAAGTATATATTTTAATATTCTCAAAAAATATTGTCAATAATTATGAAGTAGTTTTCAAATGGAATAGGTCATGTACTTATATATACAAAAAAATCTTAACAATTACTATTTTACCGGTAATAGAGGATCTAATTGCACAGAAGAATTAGTGTTCCAAGTTGGAAGTTTTATTAGAAATCATTTTTATTTATTATAGTAAATTAAAACTATTGTAAATATATTATAACGGGCACATTCGATATCTGAGTTATATGTGACATGTACCTATATTAAAATAACGAAATTAGAAAATATAGGATGGTAACAACACCAACCCCACGTGGAACTTAATAGGCAAAAGTGGCATTAATGCCATAAGTCCTACTATTTGTATGAGTATGTATGTGAGATTTGTACTAGCTTGGACTTCATTATTTTCCATAAGAAAGAAAAAGAGTTTATCTTTGAAAAAAAGATTCATCAGATCAATATCAATCAATTGACCAATACTCCTCGGGTCTGTTGGTCTATCCAATACATTTTTTATGTCAATATCTATTAACATTAGTTATTGCATATATGCAGTACGCACCAAAGATATTGTGAGAAGGAAAATATTTTAACGCTATATTCAATAACCAAAAAGAAATTAATTATGTATATATTTGTTCATTAGTAGTTCCTACAAATAACCAAGTCACTAATCTCAGTTCGAGACACATCAAGAATGACAACATTTTAAGGCAATCCAAAAAGGAAAGCATATCAGATCGTCCTCGTCTTTTCGGGTAATTTTTTTATATTCACTTCTAAGTTTAATTCTTGAAATATAAAGTTTTGTACTCTTATCTTTGCAGGCTAATTTTTGACTCATTTCTTATCAGGTTAAATCCAAATTTAAAACACTTGTTCTTGAAATTATGCTTTACTTGTTGATTTTTTAATTTTATTTTTTGGGATGAAGGCCCTATGACCCTATTTTTAGCCTGATATCTGACCCGAGCTCTATACATAAATATTGGTCTTGTTTTACTCATCTTGATGTGTGTATTACGTTTTGCTAGCTTAATGAAATTTTGAGTTTGTTTGTGATTTCAAAATATCTCAATTCGCTTCTTGAGATTATCTTTGGAATCCAAGTAGGCTACAACTTTCTTCTTTCATATAGGGTGTTTATATTAAATATGCTTGGTAAATTTACATCTTGGGGCTAGGTTACTAGTCTGGAGTCCCTTTAAAATTATTATCTTGTCCTACGACCTATTTTTTAGGCCTTTTTTCTTGTTATATAACCCTCAGCTACGAGGCCTTTACCGCGTGTCTCACACTATCTCTTCAACATAGTTGAGCTTGGGGTAGGGACTATACTAGTGGTTCGAGCTTAGTAGTTATCCC
Source organism: Withania somnifera (assembly GCA_039654485.1). Taxonomy (NCBI): domain Eukaryota; kingdom Viridiplantae; phylum Streptophyta; class Magnoliopsida; order Solanales; family Solanaceae; genus Withania; species Withania somnifera. The sequence goes on from JBDJHY010906562.1 coordinate 15,437, forward strand.
ATGGTTTTAGCTAGTATCTTCAAAGCCGGTCTAGACTACTAATTTAGTTTTTGTTTCAAGTATGCATTGATGTTTAAAACTGGGTTTGTGGCTGAATAATAATTGGGAAGTGATTTCATATCTACTATATTTATATTTTCCACAACTACGCTCATGAGCAGTATGGAGCTACTTTCTCACACTATTTGATCTTATTTTTTCACTATCACTACGATTTTTGAATATGCCTACATGGCGACAGTCTGTTTTTACTGAGATTTGGGATTTTTCCTACTTGGATGGGGTTGAGGTTACCACTAAGAAATAATATATAGGATGATCCCCAATTTTGGAATTTTTCCCCTGATGACTATGCTCTAGTTACGAGAAACTAGTACATGGGGTTGAATCCCCCCATGGGCCTTCCGACCTAGGTCTCTATGAAGAATATGTTGTATAGCTTAGGGATGGGTATATAGGTAAAGTAGTGGTATATAGAGAGTTATCTTTTGGTTCCTCCCTGACGTGGCTACATTCCGGAGAGGGTGTGTATAAGCAATATTTATTTTTCTAACACTCCTTTGTATTGCATTCCTCATGATTGTTTGTTCAGGCTTATAGGGGGAGTCCCACTGGGTTAATTATATGCTGGTAAGTTTTGTTGGTAGCTAGGATTTTTGTGGTTACTTTCCCCTATTACTAGACTGTAGAATATTTCATTACTTATCTTGCACTATCTTATATGGTACTTCTTTATTGTGGCTACGTTGTAGCTCCAGGTGCGTGTCACGTTGTTCATGGATTGTCTGTCACTTTGGTGCTATTATGTGATATTACTCTCCCGATCGGCCTAAGATGCCTAGTCGGTACCTATGGTTTTGGTACTCATACTATAGTTTTGCATTTTCTATGATGTAGGTCCAAGTACTAGGAAATTAGGGAGAGCAAGATCGTAAGGGATAGATCAGAGTTGTTCAAAGATATGATGAGTAGTTGGCATTCTTGCTGACCGGTTCTACTTTTGTACAGGGTTGTCCTTGTTTTTATTCAGTATGCTACTTTATATTTTTTTCCTTGTCGTGGGTTGTATTTTGTACTATTCTGTATAGATGATCTACAACCACGATTTTAGGTTCTGGGGGTTTATTTTCAGTTATGTGTTTTTATGTTCATCTATTTCTTCTCTTAATCTCTATTTTCTTTTCCATGGGTACTTGGTACCAGTCTACTGCTTAAAGCTCTGGGATAGGGTAACACTTGTCTACAAGTGGGATGTAGAAGCTATCACAACTCAATTTTTGGGTCGTGACAGAGTGGTATTAGAGCTTTAGGTTCACCAATGAGTCTAGCTATAGGAGCAAATGTCTAGTAGAGTCCCACGGATCGATATGTAGACATCCATATCCTATCTATGGGAGGGTACAGTGCTCTTTTAGGTTGGATAACTTTCTTTTGACTCCTTTAGTACTAGCTCTCTATTGCTTTCCTAGAAATTCACTCTTCCGCATATGGTTCATACGCATTCTACATCTGGAGATGATGATGCTTCCCTGCCTCCACAGAGTGATATAGTAAAGGGTTAGGGTATAAATAAAGCCCGTGGGCAAGGTCGGACTAGTGTTCCGTGACCTGATCCTGCACCTATAGATCTACCTTCAATACAAACGCCACAACTTTCTTATAAGGCACTTAGAGACATATGGAAGTGTACGTATACTATGTTTGGTAAAGTACCCCCAGATGAGGGTCAAAATTTATCTCAGCGAGCGGCATAGGGTGCCTCAGCTCCTTTTATTAAGTTGATACTAGTGGAAGCGACAGTTCCTACTCCATAGTATATTCCAGAGGTCCCTCCAGTTCAGACTCAACCTATGGTTTCTTTTATGACTTTCGAAAATCAAGAAATACATAACCACTTTATGCATATGGAGACTCTATGATATTTTGGTAACTCCAAAAAGGATCCCTACGAGTTTATAGCAAAGTGTGAAGAGAGTTTACGAGTTTATAGAAAAGTGTGAGGAGAGGTTACATACTTTGGTCTAGAGAGATGCATATAGAGTAGACTTTGTTGAGTATCAGTTAGAGGGGTCAGCTAAGTACTGATGGAGAGTATACAAAGAAAGCAGACCATCAGGGTCATTGCCTATGACATGGATCGAGTTTGTATTTTTTTAATGCCAAGTATGTTCCCTAGAGTGTTTTAGAGGAGAACAAGGATCAACTTCTTGGTTTACAATAGGGTTACATGTCAGTTACCATGTATAGGCTCGATTCACTTAGATTTTGATATATGGGACTACAATTTTGTCGACAGGGATGAGAAGATTCACTCGCAACCAGGTTGAGGTTAGAATTATAGAAAGATGTTTAGTTGTTGGTTGCTTAGGGTAGTACGTTGTTTGAAGTAGTTGATCATGCCTGTAACATGGAGAGTTCCTATGGTTCGGCCTACGGGGCGGTAATAAGAGACAGTCCCACCAGGTTAATTTTAGTGCTTCTCAATGTTTTTGGAGGTGGTATGATAGGTGTAGACCTCACCAGAAACTACAACAACAGGGGCATCCTAATAGACCAGTTCAGGCATCCTTACCGTCAGCTGATACTGGTTAGAGTATCCAGCCTACCAGGGGCACATCTTCGGGGTCGTGGGCTGTAGTGGCCAGAGTAGTTCAGTTAGTGGTTCTAGTTAGGGAAGAGCCCAGGGTTGCTATAAATGTTGTGAGATAGACTATTATTCTAGAGATTATTCTTGAAGTCAGGCCATTCATCTAGCAGCACAGGCCATGAAGCCTCTTTGGGAAGTACTATCACCAGCTAGAGGTTGTCAGAAAGCGACTCGTAGTGCTCATTATGGGTCAAGAGGGATTGAGGAGGAGATTAGCAAGGCATTGGGTGCCTTCAGTTTTATGTCAAACCTAGTAGAGCCTAGGTAGAGGCTTCTAATATAGTGGTCATAGGCATTTTATATGTTTTTCACCATCAAGCCTTAGGTTTATTTGAACCTGGTTCTATATATTCTTATGTGTATGTGTATTTTGCGCCCTATTTGGGGGTGATATGTGAGACTTTAACTGTGCCCGTAAGTGTAGCTACTCTCTTAAGTGATCCTATAGTGGTGGATCAGATTTATCAAGCTTGTGTTCTTACTATATGAGATTGGGAAACTTGCATTGATCTTGTGTCTCAAAATATGATTGATTTTTATGTGATTCTAGGCATAGATTTGTTATCCCCTCATAATGTGGTTCTAGATTGGTTTTGTAAGACCGTTACCTTATTTGCATCTGGTGTACCCCCGGTGATGTAGTAGGGTACTATTGGCCACTCCTAGTGTCAATTTTTTCTAGTATACAGGATGATATATTTCTTGCCAAGGGTTGTGTGTCTTATTTATCTTATCTACATGATGTGAGTGTTGATCAACGTTCCCCTAAGTCTATGCCCATCATCAGAATTTTTTATGATAGTTTCCTTGATGAGTTGTCTGGACTTCCACTCGAGCTTTTTGTTGATTTTTCTATAGAGATTGAGATGTTCACCAATCCTATGTTGATTATACCTTATCATATGGATTTAGCAGAGCTTTGGGCGCCTAGTATTAAGCTTCAAGATTTGATTGTCACATGTTTCATCTACCAGAGTGCTTCCACGTGGGGTATTCCAGTGTGAGTTTTCATTAGATTTTGTGGCTTTCTTGGGTCATATTGGTTTTTCAATGGATATTGGTATAGATCGAACGAATATTGTTACAGTTTATAATTGGCCTCGACCTACTCCTTTAGAGGTTCATATTTTTTTGGGTAACTTGACTTCTATATCTATTTCATAGCCTTGGGAATCCAAACCCTAGCTAATCATTTGGTCAGGTTAGATATTTTAGATCCACATAGATTTCTTATGTATGATGAGGCTAGAAATACTCTATTTGATTAGATCCAACAGTGCCAGTATGGGAATAGATCCTTGGTACGTGTTCGAGAGTTGGTTATGAAAGGGTTACTATAGCAGTGCTTCCTTAGATTTAGATAGTGTATTGTGGATGAGCAGATGTATTTGTGTACCTAGAATTGGTGAACTGATTAATTTTCTTTATTACGCCTATTGTACTAGCTACTCTATACATCCGAGAATATAAAAGAGGCGTACAGAGTTGAGGTAACACTATTGGTGGCTTCTCTTGAGGTTTGATGTTATGAGGTATGTTTCCTGGTGCCTAAACTTTCAATAAGTAAAGTTCAGATACTGCAAACCAGGTGGTGTGTTGCAAAAGGATCCCTATTCCTGAGTGGTAATAGTAGAGGATTACTATGGACTTTATTTATGGACTCCCTCGTACTTCTAGGGGTTATAATTGCATCAAGGTTTATTGTGGATTGATTGACCAGGGCTCATTATTGTATTTGGGGCATCTTGGATAGAATGACAAAGTTTTCCCACTTTCTACCGACTTCATCGGCTTGGGGTGTAGAGAGTCTTGCGGTTATATATGTTAAAGAGATCTTTCACCAATATGGGGTTCCAATTTCTATCATTTTAGATGGAGGCACTCAGTTCACTTTTCAATTTTGGAGGGTTGTACAATGAGAGATGGGTACAGAAGTACTACTTTTCATCCATAGACTAACGGTCAAGTTCGAGCTAACTATTCAGGTTCTTCAGGATATGTTGCATGCTAGTGTTTTTGAATTTTCTGGCATTAGGATCATCATTCGACCTTGGTAGGGTTTTTATATAATAACAACTACCATTTTAGTATCCAAATTGCACCATTTGGGACTTTGTATGGTGGGCGTTGAAAACCACCGATTGGCTAATATAGTAGTGTCGAGACTCGACCTCATACTTTAGATTTGATTTAGGATTCTAAAGAGCGAGTTATAATTATCCAGATAGATTCTGGATAGCACAGAGTTAACAAAAGTGTTATACAGATCGCAAACTTTGGCCTCTTGAGTTAGTGTTAGAGACATGGTATTCCTACAGGTTTCTCCCATGAAGGGCTTTATAAGGTAAGGTCAAAGGGGAAAGCTCAGCCCTAGGTTCATTAGGCCATATGAGATTACTGAGTGAATTAGGATTATTTCCTACAGATCAAACTTGCCTTCACAGTTAACAGCGGTTCATCCAATTTAACATGTCTCTATGCTTCGTCATTATATTCCAAGCCCCTCCCATGTGCTTCACCATGATCTAGTTCAACCGGAAAATCATTTGACTTTTTTAGAGAAGCTTGAGGCCATTATTGATAGGGACGTGAGACCACTCAGGTCTGGCGATATTCCCATTGTGAGAGTTCTTTTAGCCTGTTGCTTGGTCATGGAGACTACCTGGGAGATTGAAGGAGATATTCGAGCCCAGTACCCTTATATGTTTGAGTCTCGGGTACTCCCTTATACCTTAAATTTTGGGGATGAAATTTCTTTTGGTAAGGGGATGATGTAATGACCCTCGGGGTCATTTTTGTCTTTCTATAATTTCTCTGTGTTTAGATTGTTCAAGTAGCTTCCCCAAGTCGTTCGTGGCTTGTTCTGACTGATAGTTTGATTCCTTTACATTTCTATAGTTTTGTTACATTTTATTCACCATTATTACAAGACTTTCTCAATTTAACCAACCTCAAATCATCATCTCGTTAGTCTCTATAACGTGAAATTTAGTTAGAAGGACTTTTGATTCGAATTCCTAGGCTTTCAGTTTGCGGTGTTGTACTGCTATATTAAATAATTTAATTTTAAATAATAAAAATGTCTTTGCTTAAATAAGAATAAAAAGTATTTATTTTAATATTTACTAGAAATATTGTCAATAATTATGAAGTACTTTCTCAAATGCAATAGATCCCTTATTTGTATGTTTTACAAAAATCAAATTAACAATTAATATTTTACTGGTAATGGCAAGTCTAATTGCACTGAAATTAGTGTTTCAAGGGGTAAATTTTATTATTAATCGTTTTTTATTATCGTATATTTAAAATGTTTTAAATATATTATAATGGGCCTATACAATATCTGAGTAATATGTGTCATATACCTATATTAAATTAACTAGATGGGAAAATTTGAATGGTGACAACACTAACCCTATGTGGAACTTAACAAGCAAAAGTGGCATTAATGCAATAAGTGATAAGCTATCTATTTTTCCTACTATTTTTATGAGTATGTATGTTGGCCTTGGACATTCATTATTTCCTTTAAGAAAGCAAAAGAGTTTATCTTTGAAAATAAAATTAATCAAACCAATCTCAATCCATTGACTAACATTGCTAGCTTTTTGTGGAACATACATATTTTGGGGTTTATTTTTTATTTTTTTTTTGTTATTTAAGTTCATTGATTTAGTTTTCCTCGGGTAGGTTAGTCTATCCAATATGTATTTTATGACACGTCGCATTGACATTATTAGTTATTGAATAAATGTTGTACGTTCCAAAGAGCTTGTGACAAGGAAAATATTATAAATGTTATAATCAATCACCAAAATGAAATTAATTATGTAAATATTTATTCATTGATCATTCATACAAATAACCAAGTTACACGATCTGAATTCAAAATACATCAAGCATGACAACATTTTGACGTGGTTTAGAAAGGAAACCATTGTGAGCTTTTTCTTATCGTTTCAGGTAATGTTTTATATTCATTTCGTAGTTTAATTCTCGAAATATACTGTTTTGTACCCTTAAATTTACAGGGTGATATGTCACTCATTTCTAATCAAATTAATCCTAAATTTAAACCACATGTTCTTGAAACCATGCTCTATGCATTAGTATTTTAGTTTTAATTTTTTAGGTTGAGGGGCCTATTTTTAGCCTAAAATCGGACCCGAACTTTTATATAGAAATATGCGTCTTGGTTTACTTGTCTTGATGGTATGAATTATGTTTTTCTATATTTGTATAAGTCTTAGCTTGTTCGTAGTTTTTGGATATATCCTTGAACCAATGGAAGAAATCCTGCTAGAATCTGAACCATGAGTGGCTGACCCATCTAGACTGGAGATGCTGGTGGCTAACCCACTAGGTGAGAACCATAGCGATAGCTCTCTAGTCTAGTCTTTGCCCCGGACCTAGTATGTGAACCCTATGACGTACCTCTATCACGACTCAAAAATGTACTTATGATGGCTTCTACATCCAACCTATAGACAAGCCTAACCTTTTTCCAGAGTGTTAAGCAATGGACCAGTATAAAGTACTAAAAGAAAAGAGAGATGAATAGAAGAAGACCACAAAAATACATAATAGAAAATAAACCCCCAGAACCTTGTATCGTGGATGTAGAGTATCTATTATAGAATAGTACAAATTACATTCCATAACGGGGAAAAACTATGAACTATCCATCCTGAATTAAAACTACAGCAACACTGTGCAGAAGGAAAATTGGTCAGTAAGAACACCAATTGCTCACCGTATCTTTGAACAGCTCTGATCTATCCC
>JBDJHY010906563.1:0-14791 GCA_039654485.1 Withania somnifera
AGTTAGGGGTTATTAATATGACTAAGGATGGATCGTCCATTATCCACCTAATTAATCAAGTAACAACTACGCTAGATCTAGAGTGTTGCTCGCTTATCATAACAACATTAAGCTATATTCCCTAAGTTACCCAAGTGAAGCAACTACGTACACGATCATGTCATAGATAAGCTAGTTATATTACTTTCTAGAATTAAGGTTGGCAATATAAATGCGCTCCTTCTATTCCAGCTCACTATACACGATTATCGATCAATAACATAACAAGCATAAGACTGCTTCTAAAACTGGCCAGCAATTAGAAACACAATTATAATAAAATAGAAGAAGAATCAGTTTTATCAGAACACAATAACATTACATTAATTATCATTCATCTGTGGTGTGTGAACCACAAGCCCTATAACAAGGGTGTTTAGCCCATACAATTTATAAATATCACGGAGTTCATGATTAACAAATACCGAACGATAAGTGTAAGATCAATCTTTACTCTTGATGCAATGGTAGTGATTTCTTCCTAGGGTTTCCATCTTCCCTTTGTGATTGCCTCTTTCTCTCCACAATTCCAACCATAATACTATTATGCCTCAAAAATGCTTATTAAGGGTTTCTGTCTTCATTGGTAAAAAGACTAAATTACCTTAATTAAGCCCATTTAAAACAATCCCAACCGCTGCTATTTAAATTGGATCAGGACGTGATCCCTATCGTGATCAGTACATTTTTACTGGAAATTCTTCTTTTCTTCTTGACTTGCATTTTCTTCACTTGTTTTCTTTCATATGCTCATAATTTTCTGAAAAAGATGCTAATCACATTGGTTAGTAGTATTTCCATATATTCACTATGAAAACATCATATATTATACAATTATTCTCAAAACAAAGTCAACTAATACGAGTTATGTGGCTTTCCGGCAGGTAAATCTGCCTATGATCAATTCTTATATATTTTAGCTTAATTATGAATTCTTCTAGCTGCTTGGTTGAGAGAGTCGATAGTGATTTTTCTTGAGTTAAATATCTGCCACGTGTGAGTAAGACTTTTGTCTATTCCTTGTTATATTTTTATATCTAGAACTTGTCCGGTGTGTTTGCAAAGTGAAATAAAGAATGTAAGTTTAGGATATGATATAAGCCTTCTTTGGTAGCCTTGTTTTATTTTTATTTTTATCTACCTTTGATGTATGATCCAAGTTAGCCCTGTTAAGCCTTTAGCCTATTCTTTGGTAGCCTAATATGCAACCTATTCCTTTTCTTTCATAAACCTTTAATTTGATCCACACTCCTAAGTGTTTTAATTGAAAAATAAAAGTAAAAAAGGAGTGAAAATTCAAGGAAAGAATGATTTGACTTTGGTGCCCTCAAAGTATGGTTATTGGTGCAAAAGCTTATGTGTTAGGTGCGGAATAAGAAAAAAGATAAAAATCATGAATAATGAATATTGTGTTGATTGAGAAATATAGAGGAAAAAACAAATTGAGTTAAACGTAATATAAATGGTGTAAGATAGGTGTTTGAAGAAAGTCCTAAATGAAGATGTAATGTATCAAATCACTTGGGAATGTAGTCGCTATTAATGTCTAAAAAAGTTCCTATCCATCCCTTAGCCTACATTAAAACCCTTGAAAGTCCTATTTGATCTTGAACTTATACATTCTTAAATTAGTAGAGTATTACACTAAGGTCAAGCCTATGGTTCATCATATATAACTTGTGAATTCTTTGAGAAAGTGAGCGCAATTTGATTCTTATGTTCTCATCCTGGTGTTAAATACTATAATTGTGAGTGAGTTGGGAAATTATCCTGTGGTAAAGGAACATGTTTGATGAAAGATTGGTGATCTATGTGATGTATTGATTGAGTAATATGTATGATTTTTCTAACTTTAAGAGTTAATTCTTAAGGTTAGGAGGTTTCAAAGTAGTATTGTTGAGTTTTGAAATGAATAATGCATCATACTTGTTGTATACTTGTCACCCATGATAGTCGTTTAGTTCTAGTTTGACTAACTTATCGCAATTATTAATGTTAGAGTCTTGATTGATGAATAAGAAAAGTAATGATTTGTTCGAGGATGAACAAATCTTAAGTGTGGGGTGGTACTGATTATAGGTGAGAGTATACACTTTAATACCTTATTCTACCTACATTTTGGCCTGTTTTTGAGAATAATTTATGGAGTTTGAAAGTTTAAATCTTAATAATGGTGTAAATAGGTTTTTATTACCTTGATTAACATGTCTATAACACATTTTATCAAAAACAGGTGCAAAATGGATAAATAAAGTTTAGACGGTATCATATTATTTGAATGGCTAGTCTAGGCAAGTTTTAATGTGCTTTTCTTTGGTTTTTGTGTAGAATTTCCTCATGGGTTGTTGTGGGATTTTTTATTTTGTTTTTGGAATTCAATTATAGGTTAAATATAACTGGAAAAAAATCAAATACACAAAGGTATCAAGGAATGAAACGCCAACAGTACACTAGTTATACTAGTTTAACTTTTGTTGCAGAAAATTCGAGGTAGCTTGTAAGGGATTGAAATAGAGGCATGGAATTTCTGTTGGGTACTATTTGGAATATATTAAAATATTTTAAGGATATTAAATCAATACACAAACTCAAAAGGAAGAAAAATTTCAATTAGAAGCATTGTCAGTCTGATTTAAAGAAATTGACGTTTATGATCCTGGGCCATACTCTGCAGCATTGTAGAGGTTTTATAGTGGGTTTTTGGGCATGGATTGAAGTTTTTTTGTAAATAAAAAGTGAATGGTATTTCAAATAAGATTCTAACTAAGTATTAAGTGAAGTATTGAATTCCTAAAAATCACCACCAAGTCGGGCAGGAGCAGGTTTTTCACCTGTTGGTTTCAGCCATGAACAGTGCGTCACGCAACTAATTTTTTGTATGTTTCCAATACGGAGAGGACCCAAAAATTCTAACACATTATTTTATGAATTTACTAATATGAACTCCTCCCTCCTAATCTTTAGAAAGTTACCATGGCGCCGCACACTAGGTAAACACGCTCCAAAATAAGCTTGGACGAGCTGGGAAGTTTAGGGATTATTTTGATCTTTGTTTGGGTCTGAATTAGAACATGGTTTCGTGACTATAAAGTAGTTACTTTGGAAAATGTTCACCAATCCTTACAATTCATTACACGACACATGGGATTTATGGGAGAAAAACACGTGCATGCAACTTTTTGGGTCCAAAAATATGAGTTTGCACCTGGAAACTTTATGGGATTATGTGGTATTATTAAAACTCGGTTAGGGGGGGTGCTTTGGAAGTGTTTTTAGGACAATTTAAGGAGTAATTTGCATCTATTTTTAGGGATTTGGACAAATCTTTTGACATCTACAACCTTTTTGGAGCAAAGAGGAGGAGAGCAAGAGCTCTTTGTTAGGGTTCTTTTTCATACTTTAGTTCTCTCTTGTTTTTACTTTTAAACTTCATTATAAAGATTATTTATGAACTCATAAGTGGATAAAAATCTTTGTTTTGAGGTTGAGGCTACAAATATTGATTGTTTAACATAGTTTATTCTTGATTTACATTGATTATCTTAAAATTTTGTTCTTGTGTTCTTCTGCTTAGTATTCTAAGCAGTAGCTACCTTTAGGATAAATCCATATTATCACCTTGAATTCGGGATATGATGAGGGAGAATAGAATGTAGAATATAAGAAGTGGTATACTTTTCTCGTAACGGAGGAATCGATTAGCCACCAGGGTAGGGATATACCTAGAGGACCTATTTGGTCAAATTCAAAAATATAACTTAATATGTTAGACCTAGTCGGGCTATTCCCTCTCAATGATGTAGTTAGCTCACTAGGTTTAATCAACGGTTAGAGGATCAGGAGACTGGCCATATTATCAACCTCGAGATTGATAATCAAGGTAATTAACTAAACCAATGCATTGCTATCGTTAGACATGAAAGTTGAGTATATCTTAACCCTAAAATTCTCTAAAGCGTGGCTACATCCCAAAGTTTATATTTTTATTTTTTTTTTAATTCCACCATATCTCTTTATTCCATCATTTAAATAAGTAAAGAATAACTAATTTGGTTTAGTAGATAATTAAACAACAAGTCTCTGTGGGTCTGATATCCCTACTCTAAAAAGAGCCACTATATTACTTGTTAGACCGCATCCACTTGTGCGTATGCGAAAAGTTGCAGTAGTAGCTCACATGGTTATATGTCGTTAGAAGAAAATCCGTCCATGTTCCACATAAGATCAGTTTCAACTTTTAGTAAAGTATATTATGCGTGACCCACTATAGTTTACTTCAGATATGATTATTTTCAGTATTATGTACTTATATAGTCTTCAGTTATGTTTTAAGATAAAAACTAAGCTAGTGCTTATCAGTATTTATGAGTCAGTTGCATATGCATGCCTACATACCAGTACATTCAAAGTAATGATACATGCTCTATATCTGCATTCACACTGTAGATTCAGGTACTCCTCCTAGCTTCATGGATAGTGAGTGTCAATAGGTTTGTCATAATATGGTGAATCCTCATTCTTTGAGGGAAATGTATTCAGGATTCTCAACTTATTTTATTTCTTTCTAGTTATATAAAGTTTGTTCGGGATTTTCCCCAACTACTCATCAGTATTAGTAGAGACTTCAAAAACAGCCAGTTAAATAGATGTATTCATTTTTCAGATAATGTAATTATCAGTCAAATAACTTTAATGGCTCCAGGCACCACGTTAACGCCTAGGGTGTAGGCTTAGGGCATGATACTTTGAGATTACTGTTTAAAAAATTGGATTGTATTGTAAAATGGGGATATTGGAAAGCTAGATAGAGCTCAATATTTAGAGGAGTAATTCTTTTATAAGAATACTACTTCCGTCTTGCATGGTGGCTACTTCCATAGTGGATCAAAGAGGTACCGTTGCCGGGCTAAAGTCATCGCCATGATGGTATTATTATTCAAAATTCATATTCTAGAGCATTATTTTAATTGGTTATAGACCTTGTTTTGGATTAAAAATAAGGATTTCTATTCATATTATCTAAGCGGTCATGACCCTTTTTCTCCCTAGCCTTTCTCAATGAATAAAGAGGATTTATTCTATGCAAATCACTATGAAACTTCTCCATTGATTCTGGTTGTTAATCTCGTCTTGAAAACTAGAAGTTGATTATTCTTGGGTTTCCAGAAAGCTTGGGGTCCAGGTAGGATAGATTTAATGAGTAGTAAACTGTGTTAATTTATATTTTCATAACATAGAATTGACGGGAGATATCATTACTAGGCCTTCAAGCGATGAGTTCAAGATGGATAAAAATTATGACAATATACATACAACCTGATTTAGTTTGAAAAGTATTACTCTTGATAGTTGGCTGTTATTTCTTAATATTATATGGGTATCTAGAATGAAAGTATTGAAAAAGAATATGTGAATATGATTTTTCCTAGTTCTTAATTATTGTCCTAACCAAATTATAGAACTATTTTGGGTTGTAATTATAATGCATGAATACTCATATTGAGAAAGTAGAGGCTAGTCAAGTTATTGAAAACGATGGTAAATATGTATGGTTAGGTCAGGAACTACTGTTAATGTGGTGTAATAGCAGGAAGAGGTAGAAACTAATAATGAACTATTCAAAATGGGTAGTTGAGATAACGCCAACATGAGTCTTGGTTGTTGAACAACTAATATCGATTGAACTGCTAATGGGTGGTAACATCCCCCGATGGTGTCTTACATACCTCAATGTGAATTATGATTGATAAGTTGTTAGCTCTGTGTTGTGGTTTCTTTACTTGTTTTAGTTTCCCAAGTCCATGATGAGCCGGTTGGGTGTTGGTATTGATCATTAATGGTGTCTGTATATCTTAATTGTGATTGATAATAATTCTTACTATTAATGTCAGATGTGACTGGTGTTTAATTAAGTCATTTAGTTAAATCAATAGTCATAAAATCCCAAAAAATAACAAAAAAAACCTAGATTCATATCCCATCACACTCATAAAATGCCTCAATAAAGGCCGAAATTGAAAGATAAATGTTGAATAATGAAATGAAAGTGAAAATTATTGTTATTGGCTTTATGCCCACTAATTAGCTTCATACAAACTTATTGAATACATTCCCTCTTATTGGCTTCATGCTCATTTACCAGCTCCATGCCCACCCATTGGTTATATTCCCATTTATTAATCATACGGGCGATGTTGATAAAACCTTGGTCCACTCTCTTGTAAATACTAATATTATTACTGAAGGTCAAATAATGAAGTGATCTAAAGTAATTCACTCTCAAATAATATCAAAGAATAATTTTAAGTACTAATAAGTGAATTGACATTTTTCAAAGAATATTTACAAGGCATGTTAACGAGGCATGAGTCCTTCGGTGTGTTTGATTGGTTGTGTTTGACTTGTATTCCTTTCTTGATAGTGTTCTTCAAGTTAGTTACAAGATGGTTGCATGAAGAGGTGAAACTCAGTAATACTTGTTACATGATGATTAGCCTACTTATCTGTATTTTCTATAGTTCTAGTTTACTTGATTGGTTGGTGTTTATACTCTAAGACTACATATGAACAAATAAATAATGTCGGGGAGTTTGAGTGGATTTTTCAGGTTAGACCTAAAGATGTGGGTGAATAAATAGGTTGTATGTCATAGAATATTCATAGTGGTTTGGTGTGGTTATGACAAAGAGAATGTGATCTTGTTTAATAAATATGTATATATAAAGACCGTGTTATTAGAATGGAATAGTAGAAGAATAGTTGAATTATGCTAATTCAAAAATTAGGGAATTATCAGACTAAAGATGACGAGTGGTAATGTATTGTTGTTATTATCGTTGATCATTTTGAGATATCATGATTTTATGTACTTGATTATGTTTTATGATTATGTGGATTAAATCTTGATGACTGATGATGCCTACTAGTACATGTATTTGTACTAAACCTACTCCCTACATCTTATTTTGGAGTGTATATTGGATGCAGGTTAGTTTATAAAGTTGAAGAAGAGATTATGACACTCAATATTCACCTCTACTTTCTATTCCCAGTAGATGTGGAGTACATTTTTTATATATTTTATTTAGCCAATTATGTAGGTGGTTCCCTCTTGTATTCTTATGTAGGTGCATTTGTACATGCGCAACCAGGTTTTGGGGTAATGTAATGGAGTGGTTTGTATGTAATAAAATAGCAATTTCCTTATTTTAATAATATTATGATATTATTACGCTTAATTATTCTTTTGTATGATTTACCAAAGGAATAAAGGAAAGTGTTTACCTAGCTAAGGAATTTAGTGTAGGTTCCTGTACAGACTAATATTACAGATCACGATAACAACCATAGTCCAAAATCTATAGTCATTGTGTACAAGCCATTAAATAAAATAATACAAAAGTTTGAAAACAAATACAGTACAGGTCTCAATATGTCTCCATATCCGAATAAAGTAAAGACTAGACATAAATAGAGGAATCCATGATCAGCTAGTGGAATAAATTTTAAACCTTGTGAAATCTAATAAAAATGCCTCAAAGTCAAGAACATGAGGAAATCAAAGAACTCTGGGATCAGTACCAACACAAGTGTAAAAAAGGAGCAAGAGCGAGTATCAGAAAATGGGTACCCATCAAGTGTCCTCGGTTTCCTCATACATAACAAAATTTCTCAAGTCATGAGGGCACCTACATCCCAACTTATAAGGACCACCCAACAAGCACACAAAATGTGAATAATACACTATGAGAGGAAGATAAGACATAAATAAGGGAGAGGGATAGAAGAAGTCCAAAACAAGTCAATAATACCCCAAAACCTGATATCCAGTACAAGAGCCACTAAAACAACAGTACAATGTCTAAAATAGGAGTACAAAGTTTGTCTCTAGACCAAATAACAGAAATAGGTAATAAGAAAGGTAAAATATAAGCTCCGAATGCTGAAATCCACCATCTAATTGAGCAACAGAATCTTCGCCCGAGCTCAGGAATCAGTATGGACTAGTCGTACTCGAGTCTGCACCAAAAGATGTAGAAGTGTAGTATGAGAACCCAAACAACCGGTACCCAGTAGGCATCATAGTTCGACTAAGATCATATAAGAAATAAAAGAATTAATTAGACATATAAAGGATACAATTCACGGGATTCAAACAGGTAGCGCAAACAAGGAAACTAGCTAATAGGATAAAGCAAATAAATATCCTAGGTAACTAGCTATCAATAAGGAAGATTCATGAAAATAGAGGAAGAATATACCAGAACCCATTCTCATCTAATAATAAATACAAGTAAATAAGCATAATGGTGGCATATCTGTAACCATAAATAATAGGGACGGGAAGTAGGACTAACTACAACAAGTATCACAATAAAGAGGCATGAAAGGTAACCAAACAGATATAATTCTAGCCCGTAACAATAAATTAGAAAAGTAATAAGTAAAAGAAAATCCACACGATCTCCCCTACCACCATTAAATAGAAAAAAGTAAATGTAAATCCTCCAGTGCCCCATACCATCGGAGAGTACAAACAACAAAAAACACTCAAGGAAATAGTATTCATGATAATATGACTTGCACTAAATGTAAATATGTCTAGTCCTCTTCGGTACCCATAGGTCCGGCAGGAAGGACCCATGTAACGAGTTCCCCATATACCTACTACTCTATCATATACCCCTTCTCTAGTTACCTATGTACTGCCCCGAGTCGGTAATGTCTATGGTGGTCTTCATCGGATACCAACTCAAAACTTATAACTAAAATATGCTATCAAAATATAAATGTATGAATGAGTACCTAGGCATTACCGATTCTAAATCACTGTAATTTCAATATCGTCGCTCGAGCATCACTGAGACTAATACCAGTATAAATCATTAATGTCTAGTGCTCGCACTTCACCAAGTCTAGTAATATATCAAAACAATGATTACATCTTCATTATCTCATTTATCATCAAAAATTTAAAACCTCTAAAAAACACTCATTTTAATCTTAATTGAAGGTTTCAGAAGTAGTGGTGTCGGGTTTTTGGCCGTAAAATGTTAAAAACCAATGCATACAAAACCATTTTCCATGATATTATTTGCTCAAACACAACAATAACTCAAACAAGTCCCAACGACGCTGCACAAGCTCGATATCTACATCAAGCATAACCATCCAAGTCAATGTCCGGGACTCACGGACATTCCCAATAATCTCACCATCTATGTTCCTAAGTCTAGCAAGACCACTCAGGGTCACAAGGTAACTATCATCACAAATGGAACACCAATACATAATCAAGAAGTGGACTAAAGAAGCGACACTAGTCATGGCTACCAACCTAGAAATCCCAATCCAAGGATGGATAATGTCACGACCCAAAAATTGAGTTATGAGGGAGTCTACAATTTTCTTATACAGAATAGCCTAATCTTGGCCAGAGTGAATAGCGGTGGGCCAGTACGAAAACCCAAAAAAGTGAAAGAAAATGAAGAATATGAGAAGGAAAACAAGGACAACATAAAAAAATTAAAACTATAAACCCAAGCATAAAGTAACTCCGAAGACCTGGTGTTATGGTTGCAGAGCATCTATACACATGAATAAAAAATACAGCCCCTAGTGGGGCAACCTATAAAAGAAAAAGTATATCAATGTCCCGACTATGATAGCCTTAACACTAAAAGGATAATCTGCCAGCACCAAATCTCCAGAAATACTAGCTATTACACTCGATCACGTCTTTCGAAAAAAATCATAGTAGTACCTACATCAGGAAAACATATCAAAGTGTAGAATGAGTAACAAGATAATGGGTACCAAGTAGTCGGGCATCAGTAAGCATAAATACGGTAAAATAAATCAAAGTAAGTTGAGTAGCAGTGCATACTGAACCACCCTGAAGGGACAACTACAATAGAAGTTAAAGGGAACAGAAATAGAGTAATAATAATCAATATATACAATATGCATAATAGGTAAAAAGGATCCACTAAAGAGTAGGTCACAACAACATTGACTCAGGTCATAAGAAAATTGTGCCCACATGTAACGTATACATGTAGTCCCAACATATCTAGCGTAAATAGAACTTGATAGACTACAACTAACGTCAATAATATAGATAGTGGTATAACAATAAACTCGATTAGAAAGGTCCTAATTCAAGAGGGATATGGTCCCTCTCTGGTATGGTCCTAATTCAAGAGGGATATAGAAGAAGCATGAACATTTATTGGCATACAACCTCTATGGGATAATCCCTAGTCAAGAGGGGTTGTTGATGCATAGATAATTACATATATGCTTCCTTTATGGGATGAACCCGAATCGAGAGAAACTGATAGAGGACTCAAACTGCATACCTTATATAAGAGAGTCGGAATGCTCCCTCTCTGGGATAGTCACAAATGGAGAAGGACCCATGGAGGACTCAAACCACATACACTAAAACAAGAAGTTGACATGCTCCCTCTCTGCGATTATCCCAAAGAAACAATAACCCATAAAGGACTCGAAGCATATACTACTACTCCTCCATATATCCCCCCGGGCTATACATCATAGTCAAAGCATAACGACCCGAGTTGGCAGGGTCTATGGAGGGACTTGAACCCGTACACAGAAACTCGTAACCAGCCCACCAATAACATAACCATCAAGGAAAAAATGCCAACAATAGGGATCAATTCACATACTATATCTCGGTGGGAGCCAAGTTTTTCCATACAGGCACAAATCACATCATAGTGATATTCCGATTGTCTTTCCACACAAATAGTATCCCATAGCATGTAACTCACAAGGAAATTATCTTAAATGGTGGGGGTAAAATAGTTTCATACTGTGCATAGCCACAGGCACCAATAACATAATTACATGGAACCCATTTTCCTTCAATACCGTGTCTAAACCATTGAATAGATACCAAGCTCTAGCATAAAACATAGTATCTCCTAGCCCCACTATGATTTTGAACCCCAGCTAACCATACTAGAAGAGACACAAATACCCTCTGGCCCAAGTACACACGTATACAGGAAGAACCACAAATCTATCATAGCTAAGTCAAACGAACTACATCCCTAGGTTCATGCCGAATAAGGGCTAAATATCACCACAGTAGACTGCTAGTTACCCAATATAGTTGTTTCCAGCTAGGTACAACACCATCCCGAAAGGAAGTCAGTATCAACATAGCTATGACCGGTTAAATACAAACTCACCGTGTAAGGCAATGAGTGTTCAGCATAGTTGTACCCCACTAACTACGGCCTAGAGGCCATAAATGTCCCAATTACATACAAAAAATTTCAAATAGAACATAATAATCAGCCTACCTAGATCAGCTCTAAAGCCACCAGCCTACATTCAAGGATAGCTGTGAAGCTCTGATTACTAGTTTAATCCCCTCCCTAACCTCACTACAGTCCAGAGTCTGTGTATAACATATGCATCAAAGGTGTTACTTCTCCTCCAGCTACACTATAGTGTAGAGTTGGCATGAGACATGTACGCAGGATAATATATCCCCAAAGTAAGTATAAATAAGCATATTGGGGCTTGAATAATCATCTCAGCCCAGATCTGAGGCTTTACCATACATATACATATACTAATACCCATTCTGGAGAAAGTAGACTGTAGCCTATCTGGATTCCGGTTATATCCTCAAAAAGCATGATGCGAATGCCTAAAATCACTTATGAAGCTCGAAATTACACATAACTAGGAAAAACATAACCAAGGTGTTAATAAAAGTAAAACAAGACCCAAGTTGCTATATAAATAACGGGGGTCAAAATCTCATCTAAAATTGGGTCCATACACCCCAACAGCTCGACAAAATAAAATATTATTTATACCCAAGCATAGAGCACAACTTGTAGATCATATGGTACAAAATGGAGCTAAAATTAATGATAGAATTAAAAGATATAAGCCCGAGAAGTTAATAAAATAAAGAACGAAGAATTACCTAATAAAAATGATCATAGAACTATCGTAATGGATTTTTAGGAAATAGAATTTAGTTGAACCTCTCCAAGTCTCTTTAATTTGGCCTAAATTCAGAGGAAAACTTGATTTTCTGAAGAAGATGAGAAAAAAATGAGATGGAATCGCTAATATATATTGAGGCACTGCTTTATCTGTCAAAATGATTGATATATTAGCATTGGTACCAATTTATCTATTAAAATAACCGACTTATCGGTACCCACGGGCCTAGTTTTTACAACTTTTGGGAAAATTTCTAAAATGCACACGAAATGGAAAAAGAGTCCTGTTGGACCAAGGGTGGTTCACAAGTTGTCCCTTTATGTTTTAATTAATGACTAAAAGATTAAGATCAGATTTAATGTTAAGGAAGCATTTACAAGTGAAAAAATGAGTTCAAGTGTGTCCAGGAGTGTGTTTAATAAACCAAGAAAGGTATTCGAGTCGAGCAACTATTTTGGAACTTCAAGGACTCATAAAAGTCATTTTGAAGACTCTTCTTGGTGTGTTAGTCAACCAAATCGCAAGGTTTAGTCGACCAAGATCTTATGTTAGTCGACTAGTCAACTGGACAGAAGATGCACTGAACACTCCTTTAGTCGACCAAGGCAAGGAGTTGGTCAACCAAAGCAAAGACTTAGTTGACCAAGGCACAAAGTTGGTCGACCAGTGATTGAAGAAGTTCACTTCCTGGTTAAGGCTTAGTCGACCAAGTTGAAGACTTAGTTGACCAATTAAAGTAAAAATTTAGCACTTTAATTCCTCCAACGGCTAGTTTGATCACAAGACTTAGATACCAAATAATAGGCTTAACCAGATGGTTTAGGGAATCATTAGTCGAGTGAAGACTTGGCTTAGTCGAGTAAATAAAGCAATAATCAGATTCTGGAAAACAACTAGTCAACCAAGGCAAGGCGTAATCAACCAAGGCTGGACCATCACTCGACCAAGGGTGAAGCTTGGTCGACCAAAGAGTACGTCAGAAGCATTTAATGTTGTATTAATTAAGGTCCAACGACTATATTTACTCTCACAACGGCTACAACGACTAGAACAAGTATAAATACCCATCTAAGATGCGAGAAAAAACATCTTTGAACAGCTCCTAACACTTTGTTACATTATTCTCTTAAGATGAAAGTCTTCTATACCCATCTACTCTTGAGTACAAAGTTCTTGTGCTTTATTTCATATATTCAATCTTTGTACCACTTGCTCTTTATCATTTTTCTGAGTTGTAAAGATTGATTATGAGTGTTGATAGTTGGGGAACTTGAAGTTAGTTTCAAACTTGCGTGTGAGGGTCTCTCTTGAACTAAGAATCAAGAAATTATAAGAGATCTGACTTAGCTAGAAAGTGATTGTAATTTGTTTATGATAGTGGAAATCCTAAGTTGAAAAGAACTTAGGTAGTGGATATAGGCAAGAGTTTGGCCGAACCACTCTAAAATTCTTGTGTTCATGTGTTGGCATTTATATTCACTTGAAGAAGCTAAAAATATTCAAAAAAACCACCACATAATTCAACCTCCCCTCTAGTGTGGGTAATCTACTCAACAATTGGAATCATATCTTAGACTCTTCTATTGAAGGATTTACATCCTAAGGGTTCAAGATCCTAGCATGGCTTGAATCTAACATCAAACCTATTTTAAAAAGGAACAAACACCAACAAGACTCTTAAGTTTAATTGTGTGAACTTTTCTCTATGAAAGAATAGAATAATGATCTACATCAAAAGTCAAGACATTGATCTTTGGAGGTAATCATCAAAGGTCCAAGAATTGCTATGGATAGAAATGGTAACATAAAGAAGGAATTTGATTATGATGATGAAGATTGGAGGCATTATCAAATAAATACCAAGGAAATGCAATTGATTCTTTGTGCTCTTTCTATTGAAGAAACAAATAGAGTTTCATCTTGTAAAAGTGCTAAGGAAATGTGGGATAGATTAGAGGTTACTCATGAGGGTACCTCTTAAGTTAAAGAAACCAAGATCAACATGCTCCTACATGACTATGAATTGTTTGAATAAGGAAAGGAGAACCCATCACAACTATGTTGGATCAATTTTCAAAAATTCTCAATGGGTTGGGTTCCCTTGGGAAATATATTGAAGAGAGTGAGAAGGTGAAGAAAATTCTACGTTCTTTACCTATGGAATAGGATTCTCAATTCACCGCTATTATGAAAGTAAAGGATCTCAACAAATTGAACTTCAATGCTTTAGTTGGATCCTTGATCAACTATTATATTGATGAATAAAGGTGGAAGAAAAAAGGTTAAAGAAAAGAGTATTGCATTAAAGGACTCCACTCAAGTCAAGGATGAAAGTGATAGTGAATTCTTTGAAAGTAAAGAAGATGATGATGAGGAAATGACTCTTTATGCAAAGAATTTGAGAAAATTCAAAACTCTAAAGCAAACAAGAAAGACAGAGCTTAGAAAAGGATCCATGGGTGATCAAAGGAAGAATATAACAATGATAAGATAAGAGTTGGGGATACTTTCTATAATTATGGAAGGAAGGGACACTTTGCTAAAGAATGCAAGTTACCAAGGTCTCTCAAACCTTCTTATGATTAGAATAATCAGAGTAAGAAGAAAGAGGTCCTTGTTGCAACTTGAAGTGATGATGAGGTTGAAGAGGAGGAAGTCAGCCTATCACTTATGACAAAAAGCACTCACTCAAATGATAAGGAAAATGAGGTAATATGTTTTCCCCTTGATGATTTAAATATTGATGATATGATTA
>JBDJHY010906671.1:0-14791 GCA_039654485.1 Withania somnifera
ATTTTACATAAATTTTCTTATTAGAATGCAAAGTGTATTAATTCACCTTATTTCTATTTAGTATTCAATGGTTCAATTTATTGCCCAGCTTCCACATCAGTATTGCTATTTTCAATTTATAGTTATGTCTCATGCTTTTGATTTACGCTAAGAGGTTTACATGGGCCAGAAATGGCTACGAGCACGCGTACATCCAGAGGATATCCCTAGGGAGTGAAAAGTTGGTATCATATCAAGTAGCTTGAGTGTCCTAGATATTTTATGAAACCATGTCAGGAAAATCTTTATTATTGTTGTGACATTCACACTTCAATAATTGGGTTCTTATGGACATTTAATAAAAGATTTTCATTGATTCATACTCTAATTTGTGCAGTAAAGTACAACCCTAAGAAGCTTCTATAGATTAATGTGTTTTTTCCATCTCTTCCAACTACGCCTCATATTTGAGGTAGTAGAAGCGTCCTAGTTCTATTTTCTAGTAGTGTCGCTCTCATAAATAAAGTCATCATCGAGTTAAATTTCTGTCTAGATTTTGAGATTCACCAACTAGTGCGCTTAAGTATTTTATTTCTTTAAACTGTATTCTTTTTTCATTAATCGTGTTTTTAATCCAAGGTATTGTATTATATATCCTCAGGACCCTTATTGAACATCAATGTATACTATACCTTTAGTTGAAAGTATATGTTAAAATAGTATGATCCAGAACCTTATTGGGTAGAATGAACATAGAGAAAGGTACGTGAAGTCATATGTTTAGAAAGTAAATGTGGTCATAGTTGGTGATATATGAATGTAATTAAAGTCATATGATTATTTAGTAAGTAATCATATGGTAAATCCTTAAGAATTGACTATGGTTTAATGAGAGTAGTTCAATATATATTTCGTAGCTGTCTGTGATATCAAGTCAGTATATCGAGAAGATTAAGTAATAGAATATGATCTAGAGATAAATTCAGGAATAGATAGATTTAGGCTATGCTTTCTGGTTTTCATGAGGTTATAAATTCAGTGTAAAAACATGAGCTATAAGAGATAGACTAAGTATAATAAGGTTGTGTATAAGTTATGACAAGATAAAGTATTTTTGTGAGTTTGGTTGTTTCGATATTGACTCTTAGAGGATTATTATTTCCTTGACTTGTTATCTAGAAGTTTTATGCCTAAGAAGTAACATAAAATTATGTACTACAAATGATCACCATAGTGAAAGGAATTTTAGTTTAAGGATGGATAGAGAACTGGAGGTATGATATTAATAAGCTAGAGAGAGTGTTAAACTTTCAATGATAGACTTAGAGGCAAGGACGAAGTTCAGAGTTATTTTAGTAAGAAGTCCTCAGACTTAGAATTTTTATCTTTTGGTATAAGGGGAAGATGGTAGGTTTTTACAAAGATGAGTCTTATAACTTAACCAGTATGCAGTACCAATATAGAATTAGAGCCTGAAAGTGACCCATTCTTACTCAGGAATACTCCTGGTACTTCAGTTGGGGATAGAAATTTGTTCCTTACCCATGTTCACACCTCGTATATAGGTCCACTTCCATGTTAAATTCCTAAAATTTACGAATGATCCTTTAATACTTTGATCCCAATACTACTTCTGATTTGAACATTCAACTAACTCATAAAAAAAGTTACAAGTTTTCATTATGATTCAAATATCTAGCTTATAGCATACCTCAAGTACATTATCTTACCCATGACACAGGTGTCCAATTAGCTTATGATATCAGCCATAGAGTTTTTAGCATAGTCTAAAAAATCATCTTATATTACATTGTAACTATACAATATTTTTTGTGACTTCAATTTTCAAACCTTTGCAAGCCTCAATATTTAGTTATAGATACTCATACTCATGCAACTTATTATGTCAATTCTTACAAACTCAAACCTCTAGATAGTCCCTAGGTTTCTAATTGAACCATAATATTTCATGTATTCTCTCAGAATAGATCTTTATTAATAGTTTGTTGTTATGACTCTCTACTCTAAGCCCTATGTGCATCTACCTATGATGCTAAGGGACAGTTATTTCATGATTATGCTCGGGACAGATGTCTCTTCAAGAATTAGTTGTTCAGCATATGAAGTTCTTGTTTGTATTGTACGATAAATTCTTAGATCATCAGCTTGAGTTCCAGGAATTCAAAAAGAAACAGTATAGATAGAATAGTATTCTTTTCATTGACGGTGTTTAGTTTATACTCCATATATATGGTCCAGAATTAGACCTCTATCCATAACATCAAGAGTTTATCCTAATACCTTATTTCTTTCAGTAATTCTATGTATAATATGGAAGACTATTGTGAAAGGAGATAGGTGAAAATTTAAGAATGAATAATCAGTTAGTATTAGCTCCAATGTGCTTATTTCAGCTAAGTTCTTAATTTTTGATGAATTATGAGGTAACATCCAGTTATGTGTAATAGATAGATGAGATCATTGATAATTTCAATTCTGTAAGCATATCCCTAGGAATATTTTTCTTCAAGAAAGATAGTAACAGAACATAGTTATAAGTTTGAATGTTGGATTGGTAAATATATGGAAAAATTAAGTTATGTGGCTAGTGGATCCTTGATAAATTTAAGGTTGATTGACCTTAGGGAGAATAAATAATATTCTTTTGGATATAGAATATGGGACTAATGGCTTAGATTAGCATAATTACACTGTAGGAGGAACATTATACCTCTGGGTTATTCTTGAACAAAGTAAGTCGTGAAACTATACTTGGCCTTTAACAGTCTTGAGTAGTATGCCCTTGGGAAAAATTGAAGTTTCAGCAAGTGACGTGTTGTTAAGCTTCAAAGTTACCGTTTGTGTTAAATAGTCATAGTAGTCTTATCCTTGTTTACTGCCTTAGATTTCTCCTATTCCATGTTATACAATTCCTTATATCCCAACAAGTCAATAATAAAATCAGGCAGATAGATCCAGTAAATCTCCTTTCTTTCCTGATAGTTTTACTCCCCATAATTTCAAGCTTATGCCCCTTCAATACGATTCCTTCGGTACAGTCATCAAATATGTCTTACAACTGAGTTGTTACTCCTTGATGAATTAGTTCCCTCCATTGTAGATGCCCAATTTAAGAAATCATGTTCATGGTAATGGTTCTTATCTTTCCAATCCAATCATATCCTTTATTTGCCAATATAATAGCAAAGTACATGTGTATGTTCCCTTCTAGCTCATAAATAATAAGAGAGGCAACTAAGTTCTTTCCCCCTGATTATAGCCTTTATAATTTTTTTTCATGTTAGATAACTTCAGATTTGTATGAGTCTTATGTCTATGCTTGATGTCCATACTATATAAGATCAAATCAGATAGATAAGGTAATCATAGTTTGTTACTAGTTATTATGTAAAGGTTTATAGGACTCGTACTATCGACCCTTTCCTTTCGAGTATTAGGTTCCTCATGAGAAAAAGGTCTAAGGTAATGATTCCACCTTACAGAATTGATTCTATGATCTCATAGCTTTAGAATGTTTATGCTAGTGTCTTCCACTCACAACTCACGCTCATGCACCTCTTCATGGAAAAATAAAGTCCTTCACGATTGTATAGTTCAGTTGAAAAATGTATCCTAGACATGATAAGACAGTATGTTTAGATTTAGATCAGCTTAACCAGTTTTTCCCAGTTATATCATCTCCTTGCACTTATGTCTCTTACTAATTCAACTCTTCATAGTTGATAAAATTCTGTATATATATTAATAAGATTTATCTTATCTTTTCACGTGTCTTAATATATGTATTCATACCAGAGACATTCAGACACGTCTAATTAAATTAGAGTCATGTTCAGATCTAGTTCATCTTATTTAGTGTCACGTACAGGATCAGTATCCAATTAGTCAGCCTTATTATGTTTCTCATATATATATATTAGTTCCATAATACTCATATTTAGTCATGTTCAACTTTAGTTCAGTCCAGTGTCTCATATCATTAAGTTCCAAACTCGATTTTTAGTCTCATCTCCTCATCTTACTCGTGTCCCATCTTTACCCTTCACTCGAGGATGAATGATCCCAAGGGGGAGATAATGTAACACCATGACTTTTGAGCTAGAATTTGAAACTCTCTATGTATGTCATTATTATTGAGACTAAAGTGGTGAAACCATTTATTAAGAGTATGGAAGTAGATTTTTATGATACTTAAAGATCTTCTAGTCTAGTTTCAACTCAACAAACCTCTCCTCACTTCGATTTTGAAAGCTTATAATATTTTTACCAAGGTCTTGTAGCACCCTGATATTTCCTAATGTTTCAATCTTGTGTTGTATGATTTTTAGGGGTTATTTAATGTTTATTAACCCTTCAGAAATTTTAGGACTAATTTTATATCATTCCCACACGTTAGAAAGTATTTTTAGACATTTAGAATACCCTAACATGTCACTCTTGGAAGGCTCTCACATTAGAAAACTGGAACCTTTGAGTTAGAGACACAGATATGAAGATATCAAGGCTTGGTGTGGCACTATACATGCCACAATTGGAGATGTGGTGTGTTGGCAAATGTGTCATATCTAGTGCCACGTGTGGTTGTTATTTTCCTAATTCAAGTCCATTTTTCAACCCTATTTAAGTACTTTTTACCTACCCTCCTAGTACTAAACCCCATCATTTAAACCTCATAAATAGTCTAACACATTCAAAAAAACTTCTAATACCTATTATACCCAAGACCTAAACACTTAAATAAATTACAACGTAGAACATAAAGGCATAAAGAACTAAAACACAAAAAACTGTAGTTTTCTCTCAAGTTTTCTCAAGTCTTTAGTTATTCAACTTCAAGGGTTACTCTCCAAGAGAGTCTTCTTCGGTAATCATTTAATATGGAGGTATACATCCTATTCATTTATGGATTCTTTTCATCCTCACGTCCAAAACTAGTTTCAAGACTGTAATTTACAAGTGTTTAAGTCTAGGTTTTATATTTTAAATTCATTATTTAATAAAGTTTATGACTGTTTTTTAATATATTCATGATTATTTATGCATCATTTACATGATTATTATGATTTCCATGAACAATAACAAGTTTTCCCTAAACTAGCTTTGAATTCAAGAATCCAATTGATTAAATGGTTCAAGTGTACATGGCTCATGCTATATTTCAAGTATCAAGAATTTACAAGATCGTGACTTAATATATTACATGTTTTTGCAATTTTTGAGTCCCGTGAACAATAATAGTAACAAGTATCACTAACTTATGTGATTATTACATGGTATTCATGAACAAGCAATTACAAGTTTAGAAGTATTTGCTAGTTTATGAATTACTTTTTAAGCCTCAAGGTGGTACCCAGACCTTCCATCCCTAATCATCTTCAGTATATTATGAGCTTAAATTTACATGCATGTATTATTTGGAAAAAATATTTATAATCGAGAATGTTATTCCTCCAACTGTGTTGCCCGCATAGGTTAAACATGTTATCCCAGAGGCCTAGCCCAAGAGGGTTTCCCAAAGTGGATTTTACGATCGATCAATTAATGTACATGTAACCTAATATACCTTTAGCAAAGTATAAAGATACTCATTAAAGTGGGGTTAAGTGTTGGATGTCATACACTCACATGTAGTATAGCGGTTATAAGAAACTCCCTATTTGTTCCCCTTTAAACTTTCAATTTTATTAAATCATAACATGGGTTCTAATAGTTTTGAGGTATATATTATCACGATTTTCTAGTTTTCATGATATCTGAGTAGGATCTCAGTTTCAAGGTATTTCAGCATGTTTTCATCTTTCATGGATTCATGACACTTTTGCAATTTTCATGGCACTTTACATGTCTCCATCTTTCAACCTAACTATCTCACACACACACACATATATACATATATATTACACATGTACTTACATGCATACCATTATATTCAATGTCTTCATCACGTTTGCACTACATTTTTTAACCATGTAGATTTTAGGTACATTCTCAATCTCATGACCAAAAAAACTCAACATATCCATCCATCTATGGGTGAGTCATCATATTTTGAGGGATATTTGACCATCGAAACTCGAATTATTCTTTTATTGATATTTAGTTTTAGTATTTATAGTTAGATGCGGCTTGTCCCTGCAACTGCTCACTATTATGTAGATCTTCATAGCTAACCAATTTTTCCCAATAACTGAGTTCAATTTCAGTTTAGTGCATGAGGAAAGTTAGGGTTTTGTAAGTTTTAATTCTTAAAGTGTAAAACTTTATCTCTTGATGTAACTCCTTGAATACTCTATGAACAATAATAGAAACTTCATAAATATGGAGTCTTTCCCTTAGAATTATGCTTACTACATGTCATGGATTCTTCCTATGAACCTAATGAACTTACTTTATGATGTCAAAAGTCTTTCCATATTTTTATCAACTTGTTTCTTACTTATCATGAAAATTGGTTTGAAGATTTTAATTTCATAATCCTAAAAACGTTTATAAAATACCTTGTACATGTTGATATATTCTGAAAAAGAAGAATGTTTTCACATCCTAAAAGTTTAGCTTAGCATGTTTTAAAAGATTTAGATCCAAATCTCCCCAGCAGTACTATTATGATATGATTTTGAGTGACGTATCATTAGTAAGTACAGTTTATGATATAGTTTTGAGAAAAGACTGGAAACCATGATTCTTTAAAGCATAAGCATATATATATATATATATATTTGAGAGGATTATTTAGCACTGAAAGGATATGGGTTTAGATAATACATGCCTAATAACCAACATGGCTTAGAATAGATATGGGTTTAGATAATACATGCCTGATAGGTTGGCTTCGTAATCCGGATGACTCCTTTAGCACAGAAAGGCTTAGAATAGATCAATAGTTCAAATATTATCGACACCGCTACATAGTATATGGAAGCTCTCCAACGTGGTCAGGACCATATACATCATGATCTCACATGGGTATGATAGATATTAGAAATTCCTCAAATCAAAAAACTTAGTTTTTTTCTAGAAAGATGATATTTGCATAAACCTTCAGCTTTATGGAAAGTTTTTTTTACAATATTTTACTTTTGTATTCCTTTATGAATTATTATGTAGTTAGCTCAGAATTTCATATATTCAGTTCATCTTATGATATCCAGTTGGTCATGGTTTAGATACTTATCATTTTATTTAAAACATGATTTATGGAAGCAAGACACCGGTTGTCTAAATATGTTTTATAATAATTT
Organism: Withania somnifera; assembly: GCA_039654485.1. Classification (NCBI taxonomy): domain Eukaryota; kingdom Viridiplantae; phylum Streptophyta; class Magnoliopsida; order Solanales; family Solanaceae; genus Withania; species Withania somnifera. Next base: position 7,242 of record JBDJHY010906671.1, read on the forward strand.
GCATATTTTTTACTTGCTTCTAAATTTTAGTTACTATGTTTCATGCATTCAGTTTATGCTATTGATTCTTTTTTAGCTACAGTAGAAATTCAGTTATCAATATGATTTTTATGTTATTATTCAGATGAATTCCTAATAATTATTTCATATCATATTCTAATTCATCTCTAATACATACCATAAATTCCATGTATTAACATCCTTTTTTTCCAGATGGGAGTATTTCAGGTGTGTGATCAAGTACTTGCCCCATCTTTTCCTCATCTTTGGGTATATCTCATTATTTCGGAGGACATAGTTTTATTATAATTTAACAGTTCCATTTTGCGTTCATAAAGATAGTCGGTCCTTATAGAGGTAAACTTTATTCATCATGTTAGCAGAGACTTCATAGATTGTTAGTTAATTGATTCGGTATTATATTTCAGATTCCATTCTGATTAAATTTTGTTACTCTTTTATAAGAATATTTTAGAAAAAAAGTATAACTATCGTTACATGATTCTCATAGTTTCCACATTTTTATCGTAGTCATATGCTCATTTTTTATTCCAAGTGGTTCAATCAGGCCAGCAATGGCATTGAGTGTTGGTCACATCTAAGGTCTATAATAAGTTCGTGACTAATGTCTTCAGCACATCATAGGCCCTAGAACATAGTTAATTTCTACTAAACATTTTAGAGGTAATAAGGAAAATAGATCTCTCTATTACAATTAATCTTTCTATGTTAGGTTGAACCATGGCTCTCCCTTCAACCCTCAAATAGTAATGGCTTAGGAAGAGAGTGGTAGCAGAGCTTAGGTACATTGGTATACTTTGTATGGAGGCAGGCGTCTAATAGAGTCCTGTGGATTGGTACATAGACATATGTATCCTATTTTTGAGAGGCTACATAGCGTATTTAAGAAATACTCACTTCTTGGCTCTTTTTCGTGCATTGTGTTATTAGTTTTTGGAGATCTTGATTGAATTTACTTGTTTTATGATAATTCATATGAGATATTCGATAGGCAGGATCGTTATTCCTACCTATCAATAAAGACTATTGAAAGGCCATAAAAAGAGCTAATCAGAGGTCGAGGCCCAGGGGGAAGGAGGGGCGTTAAAATGTCAGACAGTCAAAGCTCAATTATAGCTAGTGTATCTACTTCTTCCATAGACGGCAGTCCAAAATGGAGGTTATAACAGCATCTTTTCCTAATATCAAAAGTATATTATTATATTTTCCAACAATGGTGAGAGGGGATCCTTCTTAGGGGGCCCAGACATCAGTTAGAGTGCCAAGTCTCTACTACTTCGGTTGGCCTCAATAGTTTCTTCAGTTTATATATGGTCGGTGCTAGCGGTAGCATAGCCAATGAAAATCAATCATTTATAACTCTAGAGGAGTATTAGGTGTTTGACAAACTTCTGGATTTAGTTCTAAGGGACCTTATGTCCTAGGGTTGGTTTCGTGAAATTTAAGGAAGTGGATTTAAAATGAGCTACTAGGATGAGATGGTTGCTTTGATGAGTTGCTCTGGTGTGGGGCTAAGGTTGGTCAATATCATCCCTATATATTATGGGTAGGTTCGTCGCATTGTGAGTAATATTAAGAGATAAAAATATTGGTAGTCCAGGGTAGATTGGGAAGCACAACAAAGACTTAGGTCATATTTGTCTCGGTCACATTTGGATTCTTAGGGCCATGGTGACCATATTGGTACATCTAAACATCACGTCAGTGTTGGTTCTTTGGGAAGTTTTTTGGGACGTAAGGCTTTTGGCAACTATGTCAGGGTTTGGAGAACTTGGGACCTTTTTAGTTAGTATATGTGGCAACTTTGTCTTAGTGGGAAGTTAGAGAGGGTTTAGGTTGCAGTGATGTGTGCTTTTTTTGTGGGGGAACTGAATTTGGGACCATGGAATGACCCAGTTGTAGATTTTTTAGTCATCCCAGAAATTAGGTCATTCTAGAGACTTCCCGTCCTTCGGATTTTGTAGAATGCAGAGCACTGGGGAGTCTCCTAGGGTTTTAAAGACAATTCCTTGTCGAATTTTGGTGATGCTTATAGTGTTTCTATACCATGCTTTATATTTACTAGATTGAGCGGTGCCGCTTTATGCTGTATCACAAAATTTATCGTGTTTTTGTATGTTAGGGCCTCTTTTTATAGTTGGGTCTTTAATTATTATTATGTTATTGCCTACATTGAACCTAGGCTATATCTATATTTCCCTTAATTGAAGCGTGCATTTAGCCTTGTTTTATGCCCTGGGAGGAGATTGTAATTATTGTTAACATTATGGGATTTGTTTTCCTTTAAGTGGTGGATACTGATGAGGGTTTGTACTATAGCTATATTATCCCTTAGGCAGTTTTGTTAAATTATGATTTGACCAGTTGTTTGTGGTGATATTCCTGAGCATGGACTAGTTAACCCCCTTCCTATGCAGTCCTAGACTTTTATGTCGTGCTTGACGTACCCTAGATGAGTTATAGGGAAAGTTTACGCACTCATCAATTGGGGGTGTTTCTTTCTTATAAGAATAGAGGTTGGTTCCCAAAGGTACTTTTTGGCTATTCGCATTTTGCACTTTGTTTTCTTTCTATCAGTTGATGTTATGCCATTATTGGGTATTTCTTGAAGTTGAGGCATTCTATAGTTTTGTCTCGCATCTTGTTTGCCTTTCATTCCCTATTGATTATTTTATGAGTACCATTATTGGTAGCCCTCGTGCGATAGATGACTCATTCCTCAAAAAAATTTAATGGCTAGTTATCGATAAGTTATTTCATGTCCATTCTTTTTAGCTTAACGTATTCCCTCACTATTACCCTTGACTATACCATTTTGGAATTCATGTTTTTCTCATGGATATATACTTATCTTGATAAGTGGATATATCTGTTTTAATGGTGCATCAGCATGTGGTACCTTAGTGATTGGTTTCTTCTGGATTATGTTATAGGGGTGATTTTAGTTGGTTTTGAGGCTACCTTTCTAGGTCTTAGTTTTATTGATGGATTGATTGTTGGTGGTTATTTTCATTATCATTTTTTCAATTCTAGTTGGCTTTGATTGGCCCCTACAGATCTTTGTCTATTTTCGGTGGTTGCTTTTGCCCTTACTAGAATTATGAAGGGCTATTGAACCAGGAATTCTTATTTGTTGTGTTCATATATCTTGTAGTTGCGCAACAGAAGTGTGGTACATATGGTGGGGCTTTATTTTTTTGGGATTTAGCTTTTAGACCAGTCTGGTTACTAATAGGTGATTTATTCCATTGGTTGTCCTGGTGCGGATTTGTGGTTTCAGTTTTATAGTGGGTACCGCTAGTATAGAGTTGGAGGTTCATTCGAGGTCAGGGAGTGCTTTATGATTTTATGGAGTGTGGGTTTATTCTTGGAGATAGTGGATTTGGAGGATAAGTTCTTCTTTGGGTTGTGTAGGTGGTTATAGTTTGTCCTTTTTTCAAATTTTATGGCGGTTATTAGCTATAGACACTCGATCTCTAGGTCAGGAGCTAGTTTGGCAAGGTATAGTTATCTTCTAGGGGATGGTGTTGAGATCAAAGATTATGGTCAGTTGTCTCGGGATCCCTGAGAGTTCCTCAGGTCTCAGTGATATTATTTGGACAGTTAGATTTTCTCCAAGAACTCCTAGCCTTCAGTTGGTTTCTCCTGCAGTTACTTTGTAGTGTTATACCCCAGACTCGTCTTCTGTACTTTTACGAGTTTTAGTTCACCTAGTATGGGCTCTATCAAAGGTGGTTCAGTTAATGGACTTGGTGGAAAGGTTGTACTTTAGCAAGGATCTAGATGGGTTTTGTTGGTAAAGATCTGATGGGCGCACAATCCAGTCAGGTAAACTACCGAAGAACTCGAGAAAAGTAGGTGATCCCACTACACCCTCACTAGTTGGAGCCTTTATGTATTCTCTACACCTTGACTGTCACAAATAAAAGCCCTTTTAGTGGTGGATGTTTTAATGACCCTCCAGGGCCATTACTGCGTCTCTATGCGGTTTTTGTGTTTAGAGCTTTCCTATAGCTTCCTCAAGTCACTTATGGCTTGCTGGAACTGATAATGTGGTTCCCTGGCAACTCCTCTTATTATCTCAATTTCCCCATTTTTGAGTTTTAACTTTAGATTAGGTTAATTTGAGAATAAATTTCTTGGAAATCTATTTGAAATCAAATTTTGACAGTTTCCTTAGCTCCTCGATGTGGATTTTAGTCTAAGGGGACTCTTGATTTGAATCCCGGGGCTTTCAGTGCGTGTTATGCCATTAGACAGGATAACAATTAAATGTTTTTTCATTTAATAATGATTATGTCTATTTATTTAATAAAAATAAAATATACCTTCTTTAGTATCTTCCTAAAATATTTTCAAGGTTTATGAAATAGTCTTTCGAAATAATCTAGTCTCATATCCGATTATTTTGCAGGAAGTTATGATCTACTAGTATTCTAACGGAGATATTATGTTAAATTATATTGAAATTTTATTACTATAAGAGATAGATTTTATTAAAAATAATTATTAATCATAGGATATTTGAAATAGTTGTATTTAATTTATAATGAGCCTATATAAAACCCAAATATATTAATAACGGGATTAAACTCGTGGAGGATATTTGCATTCCTAACTATGAAGGCTAATATCTCATTCATTTTTTATCAAATTAAGCGCAAATTTGAACCATGTGTTCCATAAGTTAAACTCTATGTGTTGGTATTTTAATTGTATTTTTCAGGCTTCAGGGCCCATGGTCCCCTTTTTATTCATAATTTTAACCTCATATTTTATATAGCAATATGGGTCTCACTCTTCATGTTTTCACTCGTTCGGTATGAGTTTGATAGTTGTGGACTCGTTTAGGATATTCTGAGGAGTTTGGGCCTTTGGCTTCTAGCTCGGATATCTTCGTCGGCTACTAGGTAGGTTTTGACTTCTCTCTTTTAGACTGTACGTATTTATGATATTCATAATGTGACCAGCTAGAACATTTGGTTGGAATGGTGACCCTTTCTTATGCTATTTTGCTTTAGTTCCCCATTATGCATCCTCATCTTTGTAATTAAATGGTTATTTCCCTTCTGATGGTCTTATAAGTTACAGATATTTTATTTCTGGTGCTCTCTATTCCATCTCTCTTAGTTGTTATATTATTGTGGATTAGATATTTGATTACCTTGTCGAGCACGTTGTTGCTTCCTGAATCCTAGATAGAACTTGTTGGGTAGAATCCTTGTTATACGTGCCTTTCTGAGCATTGTTACTTACTAGTTCATTTATATGGCTATCTTGACTTGTCGATGAATAGACCTGCTAGGTTGATTTTCAATTATTTACAAGTATTGAGATATATTAGCACCCTTTGCTGGCCTGAGTTAAGATTTTAGACCTTAGGGCCATGTTGGATTTTAGGGGGGGGGCATTTTTTCTATTAGGATCATATTTTTTGGTGGGCTTTGGCCAATCTAAATTATGTTTAAATATTTCTTTAGTTTTAATTCTTTTTTTTGAGCATGCATCGATTACCTAGACTTCGGAATAAAGATAAAAAAACATCTTGACAATACGATAATAAATCGGGATTTTGTCGGACTAACACTTGAAATAGCCTTCTATTTATATGTATACTTTCCACAAGCACTCTTTGGTATGGAGCTATTTTTCTAAGATATAATCAGAATCATCTTAAAAGACAAAAATGATTTTCATACTATACTTATTCTTTCCACGACTACTAAGTAGTATGGACATGGTTAGACTCAATTCCGAAAACTAACACTGAGGTTACAAGATTTGATCTTATTATATACTTGATTTTCGAATGGGATATTACATACGAGCTGTTCTTAGTTTTTGATTTTTGTCATGATGATATCAGTACTACAAGAATGGGCATATGGGAGGTTGTACCCTCAATGGACCCTGCTATCTTGGGTTACTATCTGAAGCCTAAGGGAAAGGTATACGATGGAGGAGAGGTATACAGATGAAGTCTTCAGTGGGTCCTACCTTAAAATCCATAGTGCAGGAAGAGGAGAGTGTGGGGTTACTAATATGGAACATTTACTTTTAAGCAACCCTTTGCATTGCATATTTATCAGTTGGTTGTACCTTATGGTTTTACGGATGAAGTCACATCGGGTTATTCGTTGCTTGGTTGTACCTACTTATAGGGTGGGGTTCCTATAGGTTTATTTCTTATTTTATGTGCTTACCTGACTACTTTGTGTTCTTTCTTGCTTTTAATACATATTCCTTACCTCTATCGTTTCTTTTAGTGGTTTGTAGCTCATGATTTAGTAGGTTATAGCGTTGGAGCTCCAAGCATGAGTCGTGTTTCCTTTAGCTTTACTTTCTCTGGTAGTTCTATCAAATTAGATGTGTAGATATGGTATTTCCCTACTTAGCTTAGACTAATGCATTAGTTCGCATAAGTTAGTTATCTTTTATCCTCTAAGATTACCAGTTAGTTGTACGTTACTTCGAAAGTCTATGTGTATTCTTACTATTATTGTTGCACTGATGGTCTCCAGATGCGTAGTCTCTCTTCTCAATTAGTATACTTGTTAGCAAGTATATTGATTAGACTCTTTCGCATATTTCCTTCAAGTTCCTTCTTAGACTCTTTCTTTATCACTGTTTCTTCCTTATTATCTTAGTTATTAGTACAGATCTCATGGTTTCATTATTTGTGTCTTATGCGTGCCAGGTAGGCCTATGATGCCTTTTGGTATCCATTGTTATTGGTACTCATACTATACTTATACATCTTTTTTGTGAGGCAAGATTTAGTGCTAGTTATCATTGAGGACGATGCTCATATTGAGCCATATTTTGGGAAGCTTTGGAATATGCAGTTAGCGCATGGCATTCCAACAACTCTTCTCCATTAGCAATAGCTCTATATCCTCTTGTAGTTGGAGAAAGATTCTATTTTTTTTATTTAGAGTAGTTGGTCCTTGTCTTATATATAGATGATTTCCATAATGCTAAAACTAGGTCTTGGGTATGGTTTCCATTGATTGTAGTCGATTCTCTTCTCTTCTCCCTTCTTTAGCTTCTTAGTTGATGTATTTTGAGGTACAACTCGTTTATTGTCACTCCAAGATAGTGAAAGGCTTGTCTACAGTGGGTAGGTGAAGTAGGTCTCACCCAATCACGCACCATTGCAATCTTCTCCGGATCGACCATAATACCCTCCTTAGACACAATGTGCCCTATGAATTCCGCTAAACTCAGCCAAAACTCACACTTTAAAAAATTTGCATACAACTTCCTATCCCATAATCTCTAAAGTACAATCCTCAAATGCTGAACATGATCGGCCTCATTCTTGGAATAAACCAAGATATCATTAATAAAAACAATCACAAAATAATTTAAATACAGTCAATATACATCGTTCATCAACTCCATAAATGTGGTTGGGCATTAGTAAGCCCAAAAGGCATCATCAAAATCTCATAATGCACATATCTAGTGCGAAGGCCATCTTCGGAACATCCTAAGGTCTAATCTTCAATTGATGGTACCCGAAACTC
>JBDJHY010906999.1:0-14789 GCA_039654485.1 Withania somnifera
ATCTCAAAAAGTCAAAGAAAATTTCCAAAATAACCCTCATTAAATGCTCTTGAAATACCCTACGAAGCACTTCACGACTCGTGAAGTAGCACTCTATGGATCATGAAGTAGCACTCCACGGATCGTGAAGTGCACTTCACTAAGTCGTGAAGTGAACTCATTTTACTAGTTTGGGAAGCCACCTAATGAGTAATGGAACATGAGTCGTGGTCCTCCACATCAAGAATCTTGGGGTGGATCATACAAAGGGGGATGAAATTTTGAGTTTTAAGGTTGAACAGTAAGAGTGGGGAGTACGAATCATGATCTTGAAGTGTACGAGTTATGGTGGGGTCATATGGTTCCTTCCCAGTCCTTTGGAAAGCTGCTGGTCCAATACTATGATTCACAGTATGATTTGTACTCTTGACCACCACGACTCATACTATTGAGTCCTGCCATTCATCTAGGACATTTCACTATAGAATATTCTTTGGGATAAAGCCTATATCATTTTACTTTGGACTCAAAATTCCACACAGTTTATTGAGTCTGAAACTATACTCAAAGTCCTTTATGTAAATGTGTAATGGGTCACCTAACTATTTATATATCAAAAGATATGGTCGTTTAAGATTGACACAAGCTAGAAGTAATATATAAAATAAGATTATTGAGAGAACCTTCAACTCAACTTTGCACTGTGAGATGTTTAAGACCTTAAATCACCTCAAATACTCATCCCCCACCTATATAGGATTTTATCAAATAGAATCAAACTTCAAGATATTACAACCATCCAAGATCTCAAGAAGTGGTCAGGATGGAAGTCAATGACCAAAGATTTTATAGAAAGATTTGGTTACAATTTGAAGTGGTACCTGACAGATACTCTTTGGATTGTATCCATCAATAAACTAATGAGTAGTTTCATAACTATGTTACAGATGGAGGATAGAAGAAGCCAGAGTCCTACCACCCATGACTGAAGATGAAGCTGTGGCTATTTTCATGAGGGATTAAGATCTACGAATATAATAAGAAAATTATATCCTCCATTCACGATGATTTTAAAAAATAATTAAGATGAGTTTAAAGGTAGAAGAATGAATCAGGACATGTAAAATCACTAGAGTTTTGGGATTCGTGGGGATTTCAAAAAAGAAAAGAGAATATGTAGTAACTACATCACCCCTCCCTATCTCCAAGCTAAGAAGATCTTTTGGAATTTATATGGAAGAGCCACCATAATGCCATCATGTACCACCCTATTAAAAATCCCACAAATAGTATTCTTTTCCTATCCTGATCCACCAACATATTTTCAAACCAATTGTCTAGATCCACAACCAAATATCTAACCCACCGACCAAACACCCCTCCCAAACTATCAAAACACGTCAGATGTCCAAACCTACCAGAGAGCTACAGAAAATCTCACATAAAAAAGAAACACTTCCAATGCATTCCGACCAAAATTGTAAAGAAAACCACCAAGAAACTTCACACCATTGGCTGAATGTAGGGCCCATTTTCTTGGAAGTTTGAAACCTTCGGACACATTAAACTCCTCATGACTAAGAACATCAACTCTAACACTTATTTTTATCTAGAGGATCGTCGATATGCCTAATATTCTAGTGTCATAGAGCACGACCCCGAGAACTTCCCTCTTCTAAATCATATGATATGATTGATCCAAAAGTGATCACCCTCCAAACTGTGCCAAACGTTACTAACAATCCTCTCCTAAATGATGGAGGAGCTAACAAGAATAGGATAGAGACCGATGAAGAATGGTTGATGAATAAAAACATTTTGATAGAGAAAATCCAGGAATCATCCAAAATAGAGAAAGTATATAAGGTCATAGAAGCCTTGAAGATTGATGGAAAACCCAAGTTTTTCGCTACATGGAACCTCATGTATTCTTTGCATTGGTTTCAGCACAAAATATACTCCAGTAATAATGAGATACCTTTTGAATGGGTGAGGCATAAGAAAGCTCTTTATATCACCATAGGGTGTCGAGATCAAATAGTAACTAGAGTGCTCATTATCAATGGGTGTGATCTAAATACTTGCCTATTATACACATTGGCTAAATTCAATTATGATATCAGGAAAATCAACGAAAGTCAAGTGAATATCCATAAATTTGATGGAGAACCAACAGACACTATGGGTGAAGTCATCCTGACCTTCAAAATGGGACCTACTAAGGTCCAGGCTATTATAATTCATTTTTAGGAAGACCCTGGATCCATGCTGCTAGAGAAGTGTCTTCAACCTTGAATTGACTGATGAAGTTCTTGTGGGAAGGTCAGCAGGATACCATTCAAGGGGAAGGGAGTCAACTTAATTATTAAAAATGGATCATACTCGTGAAAGAGGATGCTCCCAAGGGAAAAAAACTATACTACTAAGATAGTGCATGCTACCAGTAAGGAAACTATCCCTTGTATTCATAAGCCTTCAGTATACAAAATGATAGTATCCATCATGGTGAGAAGTGGTTTCAAACTAGGCCACAAACTTGGAATGGACATGAATGGGATCTTTGAGCCCATTTGCATTCCAGAAAAGTGTTTCAAGTATGGTCTCGATACCCTCCAATAGAAGAAGATGAAAAAAATTTCATTAAGAAGAAGAAGGATCAGAGTTTTCCAAAGCCTATTCCTCTATTGTATTGATCATTTCCTATCGGCATTTCAACCACACCTGAGAGTGTAAAGGAGAGAATAAGGCTTATATTTGAAGTGTGTGATGTCATCCTGGAAGAAGTCCCTATCACAACTGGTATCTGTCCTGGAAAGCCAGAGAACAGTTGCAGAATTTGCAAGGCTATCTCACTTATGACTTTCAGGGCATCAATGTAGTTGAGTTTTCAAAAGTTTTACCAAAATTTGGTGATGATCACGAGTAGGCCAAGACATACCTTTTGAGTTTTTTAAATTTCAACATTTTCATTTTTTGAATTCTAAAAGGCATTATTGTATAAATCTTGAGCACCAATTCGTAGTCTTTTAAATTTTAATGAAAAACCTATTTGTTTTATGAAATTTTTGTCTTTCTGATTTTTCTATCTCGTATATTTTATCAAATATTATGTTTGTGCTTTCATTAAAGAGATTTTAAAACCTGCTACTATCGTGTTACAAATATACTTCAGTGATGATGAGCTACTTTTCAAAGGGGTCATGCACAATAGAGCCCTTAATGTGACCATAGGGTGTCGGGGTTAAATAGTAACTAGAGTGCTTATTGACGAAGGGTCTGGTCTAGATATTAGGATGTTATAAGCATTGAATCAACTCAATTAAGATATTGGAAAAATTAACCAAAGTCGCGTGAATATCCAAGCCCTTGATGGAGAACCAAGGTACACCATGGGCAGACTCAGCCTGACCTTTAAAATTGGACCTACTAAGTTCTATGATAAATTTCAAGTACTGGATATCAATACTAGTTGTAATTTATTGTTAGGAAGACCCTAGATCCACACAGCTAGAGTAGTGTTTTCAACCTTTCATCAATTAATGAAGTTTGTGTGGGACAGTCAGGAGGTGATCATTTAAGAGGAAGGGAGTCACTTCAATCATCGCAAAGGGATCTGACTCGTTATAGAAAATGTTCCCAAGGGAAAAAAATTTTATACTACTGATATAGTGCATGCTACCAGCAAGGAAACAATCTTTTGTATTCGCATGCCTTCAGTATACAAAATGATAGCATCTGTAACGAGAAGTGGTTTTGAACTAGGCCAAGGTCTCAGAATGGACATAAACAGGATCTTTGAGCCTATTCATATTCTAGAACAACATTTCAAGTATGGTATGTAATATCGTCCAATAGAAAAAGATGATACAATGTTTAGTAAGAAGAAGAAGGATCAGAGTTTTCCAAAGGCTATTTCTCTATTGTACCAATCATTTCCAATCTGGATTTCGACCACATCAAAAAGTGTAAACGAGGGAATGGGGTCCCTATTTGAAGAATGTGATGTCATCCTGGTTCCCCATCACAATTGATATCTGTCCTATATAGTTCAGAGAATAGTTACAGAATTTGAAGGCCATCTCTCTCACGGATTTTAGGGCATTAGTGTAGCTGAGTTTTCAAAAGTTTACCAAAAGCCAGTGATGATCTCGAGGAGGCTGAGACTTACCCTTTGAATTTTTCAAAATTTCATATTTTTAGATTTTGAATTCATAAAGGCACAGATATATACTTGTAAAAATATTGAGCCACAACTTTTAGTATTTTAATTTCTAATGAAAAGCCTTTCTGTTTTATGAAATTCTTATCTTTCTCATTTTGCTTTTTCATGTATTTTTATCTAATATTATGTCAGTAAAGATATTTAATAACCTTTTACCTTTGTGTCATCCGAAGTCTCTAATGAACCAATTGAATTCAAATAGCATAATCCCAAAGAGTATGATAAAGAGATTGAATTCCTAAATAGCTAGCCGAAGATCTGTAACACTTCAAGATCAAGAAAAACCAAAACTTGAAGAAACTAAAATGGTTGAATTAGGGAGTGATGAGGAACTCAGAGAAACAAGAATTGACATACACATGTTTGAGAAATAGAATGAGATGTGCATCATTATAGGGCAAAATCCTTTAGAAATAACAATGTCAGCGCCATATATACAAGGTCCATGATCAGTATTTTTCACGACATGATACATAAATGGATAGAGGTACACCTACATGATGTCATAATCAAATCTAGTGAAAGCATTGAGCATCTGAAATACCTGAATAAATTCTTTGATAAGGTGAGGAAATACAACTTAAAGATGAATCCAGCTAAATGTGTTTTCGGGGTACCTTTAGGAAAGTTAATGGGCTTCATATTCAACAGAAGGTGCATCGAACTTGATCACTCGAAGGTCAAGGAGATCCAAAATTTGCGACCTCCAAAGACCAAGAAATAAATCATGAGCATTGTTAGGAAGTTTAACTACATCAATTTCTTTATATCTCAATATACTCTTATCAATGATCCTATCTAGCTGCCCATAATTTAGGTGTGACGATGCCTACCTTCCCCAAACCCGATAGGTAAGACAAAACAAAAGGAGCAAGTTAAAAGCTGAAATGAACTACAAATAACCTCTAGAATGTGGAAATACATAACTATATAGATATATATAAGAGAAAATCCCAAGGACCAGGTATCACTGTTCACGGGCCTCTATAGAGGTAAATACAAGAATTATGAATGTATTTACAAAAGTTTTATTAATTAAAAAAACTAAAGTAAGTAAAGATAAATAAGGAATCCTCGATAACTGATGAAGAGATGGCCAACTACCACTCTCTACTTGAAATATGCATAGACTAGTAGGGAGATGTGAGCGTCACTAAGGTTGGGGCTCAACACCTTACACAAAAGTGCAGAAAAGAAAATAGTGAGTATTAAAACAATGATATTCAGCAACATCCTCGACTGAATTAACTATAAATAGAAAACAAAAGCCCCCAACTCCTAACTTATCCTCCAATATACTACAACCTACAACAGTGTCTATACTATTACAGAACGCTAGTAAATCGTATAAATTAGTATCAATATTAATCAACTAACATCAAGTAATATCAAAGAATCCATAAACCATAGGTAACATTGGAGGAGTTGTTAATAAAAGATAATCAAAGTAAATCAATCAATATATATAATTAGGAATCAAAAGATATCATACAATCTCAAAGAACTGATCAATATGGAAAAATATTCAATGCCACAAATAGAAGAATGCAATACAGTATACAAGTAGATCAATATATGTTCATATCATGTACACACTTGCTACATTTATCATAAGTTAGTACCTATAGGGGACTTGCGAGGTCCATGTACTCACAAATCTCTGGATATCTTAGACCTTTGGTAAGAGCTTTGAACTATCTCTCTATAACTTGTACCTCTTTTATGAACCTCGAACTAACTAATCAATATCTTTAAACATGTAGTAAGAGCCTCGGACTATCTATCCAATTTACCTCCCATAGATTACTAATTACATTCCAAGTCTCATACTCAATTAATTCAAGTGAGCAATTATCATTTCCATCTCATGGGAATATAGTTTTAGATTTCAAATCAACAATATCGGCTTTTCATAGGCTTTCAATTTGAAAAAAAAAATCTTTCATTCATCAATTTTGGCCTCCCAGGAATCATAATTTCTTTTATTAATGTGATATGGACAATTAATCAAGGCAATTTCACCCACAATTAAATAACTAAGTCCCATTTCATTATCAAAATATCATATCCAATAAAAGACTCAAGCCAAGAAATTCATAGACCAACTCAAGTATATATATATAAATCAACAATTTCATCAAATTTCCACATTAATCCCACTATTCGTTTTTTACCCAATATGCATCAATAGTGTCAACTCCAAAACACCCATTTCTCCCAAAAACATAAAAATTAGCAAGAAATTGTTAAATATTTATAGAAAACCATATAACCTCAGGTTTCCTTCAATTATCGAAGAACTAAGATACTCGTGCACTTTCCCTTTTCAAATACCTTCAACTAAGTACAATCTAGTTACCCACACAAGGAATAATAAAATATACACTAATCAACACTTGAGTTCAAATAATCAAGGTTTATTAAAAAGTTAACCCCAGCCTAATGGGGTCAAGATCGAACTTAATTTTAAAATAATTTTACTCAACACTTGGATAAACTAAATGTCAACTATTATCAAAAGCCCACTCTATTTTAAAGAATTTTCAAGTTTTTAATTATTTTCGAGTTGATCTTTTAATTTACATTTTTGGGGTCCAAAATCCTCTAATTTTGATGTAAAATATGTTAGTAGTGGGGAATTAATGAAAAACTGATTAGAAAACTTACCCTATTAGTTATCCTTGAAAACTCTGATTATACCTTGCCAAAAAGGGGGTTTGAGTGAGTGTTTGCATGAGAAGTGAGAGAATTAAAGTGAACGTTCTATTTTGTAATTCCTAGGTGAAAGTGTACACATTATGACCATATCCTCCCACTATGTGATTGTAGTTCCCAAGAAAAGTTACTATCACCAGCGTCGGATAGGAATTCCAATGATTCCATCATTATTGAAATGGTGTTTTGGGGATATTTGAATCATTACTTCATTTCTCGGGGAGTCTGAGCTCATTTTAGGGATCGCTTATGGAAGATTTAAAATGGCCCTTATTGATTTGCTTTAGTTTGGGGGTCATTTTTATTTAAACAACCTCCAATGGTTGTTCCATCAATTTTTTTGAGTCTGGAATGTGTTTTTCACTTGAAATGCACTATAGGGTTGTCAATATTGGACCTTGTTTCATTTTCGAACCCCCTGATGGATTATTTGGAAACTTCTGCTTTATCGGTGTATTACAGACTGATTTATTAGTCATTTGTACCCATTAATCCGTACCTTCCAGGAGGGGGTCATTTTAGGGAATAACGATAAATTGGGACCCTCTGAGGTTGCTAATGTCTAGGAAAATCGGATAAATTAGTTATTTGGTCCGATAAATCAGTACCCTCTGATGTAGTGTTTAGGGAATACCGACAAATAGGTCTTTTAGACTGATAAATCGGTACCCTTTGAGGTTGCTAGTGCTCAGTAGATGCAGATAAATCAGCATTTTTGGCGATAAATCAGTATCCTATGTTTTTGCTAGTGTTTCCAGGTACCTAGAGAGTGCAAATTTTTCAGCACTATTGGCCAATAAATCAGCACCTAAGCGTATTTGTAATACCTTCTAGCCATCATTTCCTCATTTTATTCACTTAGTTATTTCCTTCTGTCTCCTTATTTCCAGCCCCTCCCAAAGCCCAATCCAATGCCCTTGCTAAATATTATTGACCCTCCGCTTTATGAACTATCCTTCTATCGTTTCCTCATCGTGTGGTAAGTCCCACCCTCATTTTGATTAGTTTAGGCTCCCATGGAAGGTTTTCCATTTCGTCTAATTTGTTGTTCTTAATTATATTTTCGTCTAGGTGTGTTGTGTTTAGAGCTTGGTGAGCCATTTTAGAGCGTAATTACTCACTCTCCAGGTATGTACTTACTCATTTCTTACTTTGATCACCTTTTGCCTATTTCCCTTTGATGTACCAGCATTTATTTCCCAATTAAGGACTTTCGATTTTCCAACTTAGCTCAAGTTGAAACACAAGTTCCTTAAGCTAAGGCTGTCCTACCAGTAATTTAAGTTTAATTTTTCGGGCTGCAAAGCCCGCATGGCCTATTTTGGGGCCCTTTTTTGACTCGGGTTGCTAATTCTAATATGAGTCTTATTATTCGTGTTTTAATCCCTTGAATCATGATTTGATAGTTTCAGACACTTTCGGTTACATTTGGAGCTTTGGGCCTACAGTTGGTGCACTTTGAGGATTTCTCACTAGTGCCTAGGTAGTCTAGGTTTATTTATTTTCATTATAAATTAGGTTATTATTTAGTGCTTTTTCATATGGCCTGAAATTTGAGTTGGGTATTTGGTTGATCGCTTCATTCTTGTTGGCTTGTGGTTATTTTATCAGATCTCAGTGGCCCATGAAGGGGTGTAGAGGGTGGGGAGTAGTATGTCCTGCTCCTATCTTTACCCCATGTGGCCACAGACTTTTGGTACTATTTTATTTATCGCGCAACGAGTGTTGAAAGTTGAGCTCTTAGAAGGTGGCCTTTTGCCGATCTTAGACTCCAATTGTTTTGTTTCTATTATTGATAAGTATTGTTGTTTATACATCGCGATCAGACATGTTATGTTATTTGATTTGGGTGGTGCGACTGGTGATGGTAGGTATTGAACCCTGTATTTGAGTTTGAGTTGCGGTCCTGAAGGGCACAGACCTTGAGTATGGTACATATGAACCACAGACCTCCGAGATAGGTACTAGTGGGGTACTTACCCTTCACTTGACTTTGAGGTGTGCTCCTCTAGGGCACAGACCCTGAGCATGGTATATACAAGATACAGACCCTGGAGTTTGGCAAAAATAGGTCTTAGATCCTGAACTTGATTGAGGAGCGGTCCTTCAGGCATGGACTCTGAGATTGGTACTGGTAGGGGCATATATCCTCGAGATTTGGCACTTACTGAGAGGGAGGACCATGGCATTACATGACCTTATTTAGGTTTACTTTCCTACACTCTCGTTTGTTACCTTTGTATTGTTTGTGCTCACTAGTCTTAAGGAGGGAATCATGGTGGGTTTTATTGTATGTTTGTGCCTACCGGCGGGATGGGGCGCCATGTAGGTTTTTGTATGGTTACTTTCTATTGCATACGTATCTTTATTTTACTTTTTGATTCTTTATTTGTGGTTTATATACACTTAGTTGGGTCTTGGCTTAGCTGGAGCATAGGTACTTTTCCTTCACTTTGACTTTGGGTTTTTGGATAGTGGTTACTGCCCCTACGTGTTCTACCATATTTTCCTGTTGACCTATACTTAAACTCTAATGATGGTAGTACACTCCGACACCTTTATGTTTTTGGATTAGCCCTATTTTACTTCCTCGCCTCTATTACTTGTACTTTATTTTATCCCCATCAGCCTATGATGCCTACTAGGTACCTTATTTGTACTCATGATGTACTTCTATACCCTTTTTATGGTGCAGATACTGTAGGGGTTATTGGGATGCTGAGATCGTGCATAGTAGATGCAGTTGTTGCAGAGATTACAGTAAGCTTTTTCATTTGAGCTGACTGTGGTTTTCTTGATTCTAGGCCTGTCTTATTTTGCCTATTACGGCCCCTATGTAGTTTCACTTTTGTTGGAGTTTCTTTGTATATATTTCATATTTTGGATACTGTGTGTAGTAGCTCCATGTACCATTGACACAAGGTTTTTGTATTTGGATTGTATATGTATTTCTTCTATTTCCACTATTACATATATATATATATATATATATATATATATATATATGCTTATGTTTTTCTTCAATGTTGATTGATTCAAGTGTATATAGCCCATTGCTCGTATTTGTGGGATATAGAGTTAGGTACTCTACAAGAGCGTTGTAGATGCCCTCATGATTCAGATTTTGGGTCGTGACAGAGTGGTGTATGAGCTCTAGGTTCACCAGTCTCTCTGGAATTTGAGCAAGCATCTAGTAGAGTTTATAGATCGGTGCATAAACATCCACGTCAAATCTTCGGGAGGCTACAGGGTGCCTTAAGAAACACTCTTATTTTTTGAATCCTGGTTTCACTCTATCGCAGATGGTCCATATCAGAGGATCTTCTATGGATTAGGACGCTCCCCCGGCCAGCCAGGCGGGGTTAAGGGAAAATGCTCTACAATTCCCTATTTCCCCAGCTATCCCATAGAAACAGGTACCTCCTGCGCCACTGCTACAGCCTATACTACCACCACCTTCTATGTTCAGAGACATATGTGACAGATGCTACAGATATTAGATGGTATAGTGGAAGACATTCCATAATCATTTCCTTAGAGAGCAATGTAAGGTGCATCGCCTCCCTCGGTGTTTTTATCCCCAACAACACCACCAGTGGCACCACCGATTACATCATTTCAGGTTGCTTCCACTCCGTGCGCCCAACACCCGCTCCTTGTTTACCCATATTTGAGGTACAGAAGATGATGGACCATTTTCTACATATTACCCCCGCCAGGTTATCAGGAGCTCATGGGCAGGAACCATATGAGTTTATTATGGTATATGAGGAGCGTCGGCAGATATTAGAGCTATTGGACTCACATGGGGTGGATTTTACCTCTTATCTATTTGAGGGGTAGCTAGTTAATGGTGGTGGGTATTGCGAGATTGCATGCCATTAAGGTCAGTCTCATTGACGTGGCGGTAGTTCAAGGAGGCTTTCATAGCCTAGTATTGTGCCTAGGAGAGTCTGTGAGGTGTTGAGGGCTCAGTTTAAGGGTTTGCATCCGAGCTCCATAATGGTGTCTGAGTACAAGGACCATTTCTTTGACCTGTCCAGACATACTAGTGATCTTTTATTTAAAGAGGAGGACTATATTTGTCTCTTTGCTTATGGGTTGAGGTCAGATTTACGGGTTTAGGTTAGCTAATACTAGTTCATCAAATTTTTGGATTTTGCGAACCATGCCCGCAACATGAAAGCTTTGGTTTTCCAGGAAAAGGGGGTAGCGAGAAGTGGAAGCACCATAAAAGCAGTTTTTTAGGGTCCAGATCATGGGGTCATGATATTGGCCTGAGGACCTAGTATAGCTAACAGTATTAGGCCTTGCTTTAGGCCTCTGGTAGTAGGTCGAGAAGTCAGCCCATTAGGGGCCTAGTTTCAGGCTTGTGGGGCTATGCTGAAGGATTCAGTGGTCAGGGCAGGCAGCAAGTGTGGAATGCAAGCCATTATTCCACAGGCTTCCTCAAGTTCCCCCGTGATCGATTTATACAGGGGTGTTAGTGTAGAGATCGGGGCCACCTTGCCAGATATTGTTACCTACATAAGGCTACTATGGCGGCACTATTACCTATTCAGCCTTTATAGGTAGTTCCATTGGTCAGAGGTGGTCCACTAGCCATTCAGGAAGCAAGGGGAGGAGGTCTGGGGGGCGAAGGTAGAGAAAGAGGTTTGGAAGCACAATAGGATGGGGGTTCAGCATCAATTTTACTCCATTACTGATAGGGCCGTGGTGGATGCTTTCGATATGGTTGTCACTAGTACATTGACTGATCTTGGGTATTTTTCCTTGACATTATTTGATTTGGTTTCTACTTTTTCAAATATATCTATTTACTTTGCTTCGTAGTTGGGTGTTTTTAGTGAGCGACTGTCTGTATCCTTGGGTGTATCTACCTCGGTGGGTATAACCCTAGTAGTGGATTGGGTATATAGTTCCTTTCTAGTGACTATTCAGGGTCACGACATTTGGGTTGACTTGATTAAGCTTGATATTCTAGATTTTAATGTGATCTTGGGCATGGACTGGTTATCCCTCTATCATGCAGTCTTGGATTGTTATTCCAAGACTGTGACCTTGTCAGTTCCTAGTGTACTCTAAGTAGTGAGGCATAGTCCCATTAGTCGTTCCTCAATTCGGGTTATTTCCTATTGTCGGGATAGTTGACTTGTTGTTCGAGGTAGCTATGCTTAGTTAGCCCATGTTAAAGGGTTTGCTGTCTCTTTCCCCGGAGTTTGTGTCGGTTGTTAGTGAGTTTGTCAATGTGTTTCCTGTGATTTGCTTGGCCTTCACCTGAGCATGATATAGACTTTTCTATCGAGTTTGAGCTGAGAAATAGGCCCATTTTTTTCCTCCTTATAGTATGGCCCCATCTCAGCTCCGTGAGTTGAGTGTTTAGTTATAGGATTTGATCGACAAGGGTTTCATCTATCCTAGTGTACCGTCATAGGGTGCCCCTGTGTTGTTTGTGAATAAAAATGATGGCTCTATACGGATGTGTATCAATTATAGGTAGTTGAACGAGTTAACTATTAACCCACTAGCAGGTTTTTTCGGAAAACTCTATTTATTCTGGTGTGGATGGAAGGCAAGCCTATATTTCTTGGTTTTAATAGGACTCCTTACAAGCATTGTTTCTATCTACTATTATCTAAAAATAATCAAGTTATTAATGACTGGACGAAACCAAGAAATAACCCCTCACGTGCGAGAATAAATATCTGCTGCCACGTATTGATTATTTGTTTGATCAGCTATAGGGAGCCACAATGTTCTCTAAGATTGATTTGAGGTCTGACTACCAGCAGTGCGTGACTTTATGCTAAGTTCTCAAAGTGTGAGTATGATAAAGATATTGCATTCTCCGAACAGCTAGCCTAAGATTTGTAACACTTTGAGAATCAGGAAAAATGAAAACTTGAAGAAACTAAAACAGTCGAATTAGGGAATGATGAGGAAGTCGGAGAAACCAAAATCGGTGAACTTATGTTTTAGAAATAGAATGAGGTGTGCATCATTATACACATAACAATGACAGTGCCCCACATATATGAGAGCCATCATCAATATTTTTCAAGACATGATGCACAAAGGGATAAAGGTATACATGGATGATATCATAATCAAATCTTGTGAAAGCATTGAGCATCTGGAATACCTAAATAAATTCTTTGATAGGGTGAGGAAATACAACTTAAAGATGAATCCAGCTAAATGTGTTTTGGGGTACCTTCAGGAAAGTTAATGGGCTTCATATTCAGCAGAAGGGGCATCGAACTTGATCACTCGAATGTCAAGGAAATCCAAAATTTGCAATCTCCAAATACCAAGAAATAAATCATTATCCTTTTAGGGAGATTGAACTACGACAGTCAATTTATAGCTTAATCTACTCTCGTCTGCGAGCCTATCTTTAAATTGCTGAAAAAAGATGCTCTGATTAGTTAGACAGAAGAGTATAAAAAGGCCTTTGATACCAGCAAGGAGTATCTTTATAACCCTCTAATTATGGTTCCCCCAAAAGAAACAAATCCATTTACTTCCATACTTGTCTGTGTCAGACAACTCTTTTAGATGCATTCTTGCTAAGAATGACAAGATAGGAAAGAAGGAGCATGACATCTACTCTTTAAGTAAGAAGTTCACTCAGCAAGAGATATTTACACATTTCTAGAGAAGACTTATTTTTGTCTAACATGGATCGCTTAGAATTTTCATAATGAACCTCAAAGCCATTTTCTTGATTATTATGTGCTTAAAGTGTCCTTGAAACTGCACCAAGTCATTTGTGACTGTGTAGGATCGATATGTTGTTTCTCTGAAAGGTTTATAGTTTAAATTTCTTTAAATATTATTACTTAGGGACTTAATCAGCTTATATGATCCTAAATCTCCCATTTTTTTTTATTCCACTGAGTCCAGAATATCAAATACTTTTATTTGAATTGTCAAAATTGGGCTTCGTTTCTATTTTCAAGCCTTAATTACTCAGATCAAGGTTGGATGGGGGCTAAATCATCGCGATCACTTGGCCTTGGCTATGATTTCATAGCTCAGGCCCATTATGTATCGCGATTGTATAGGTCAAGGTCATTACTCATAGCGATCGCGTGGCAGTGCATTAATTGCATTAGGCCAAAGGCAAACCGAGTTGTGATTGCATGGCGGTGGGACGTAATTGCAAAGGTCACTTGGCAGGCATATATATATATCTTTTTTCCTCTTTTGGAGGAAATTATGTCCTTTTCTCCAATAATTTCCATGAAAGATGAGCTTGAGTATGTGTTTTAGAGGTTTTATACCATGATTATAAGCCTTATTTTGTACCATTTAATATATGAGTTATGTTCTACGTGTTAGTATAAATATTTCAGCTTTTCAAGTTATTAGGGTTTCAAGACCCATTTTTAGATTGAATTTCGACCTGCTATTTATAAATTAATATGGGTAATTTTTAACTCCTAAACTTGTGGATTACATTTATGCTAGATTCATGGGGTGCCGAGCTTGTTCACGATTCTCCTCTATTTCTAGCATAACTTTCGAGGTTCTTGCTGGTGCTAGGTAGGCTATGGTCTACTTTCTTCATACTGAGTATTAGTATAGTATATGTATGGTAAAGTGCTAAATCAGGGTTGGGATTATCATTCAGGCCCCAATATGCTTATTTTACCGGCCTATGGCCTATTTCGCTGGCTTATCGCTCGATTACTTACTTAGGGCTATATTACGCTACCCGCATGTTCAATGTTGACTCTAGATGTACATTATTTATACATTTATTCTGGAGTGTAGTAAGGTTTGGTAGGGGATTATACTAGTGATTAGAGCTTAGTAGATATCCCCTAATTTAGGTTGGTTGATTTAGAGCTGTTCTAGGTAGGATGAT